>CM038726.1:39090467-39145467 GCA_021613375.1 Megaleporinus macrocephalus | reverse complement strand
CTGGAGTGGTGTAACGCTCAACCACTGGACTCTGGAGTGGTTTAAAACTCCACCACTGGACTCTGGAGTGGTTTGAAGCTCCACCACTGGACTCTGGAGTGGTTTAAAACTCCACCACTGGACTCTGGAGTGGTTTAAAACTCCACCACTGGACTCTGGAGTGGTTTGAAGCTCCACCACTGGACTCTGGAGTGGTTTAAAACTCCACCACTGGACTCTGGAGGGGTTTAAAGCTCCACCACTGGACTCGGGAGTGGTTTAAAACTCCACCACTGGACTCTGGAGTGGTTTAAAACTCCACCACTGGACTCTGGAGTGGTTTGAAGCTCAACCACTGGACTCTGGAGTGGTGTAACGCTCAACCACTGGACTCTGGAGTGGTTTGAAGCTCAACCACTGGACTCTGGAGTGGTGTAACGCTCAACCACTGGACTCTGGAGTGGTTTAAAACTCCACCACTGGACTCTGGAGTGGTTTGAAGCTCCACCACTGGACTCGGGAGTGGTTTAAAACTCCACCACTGGACTCTGGAGTGGTGTAACGCTCAACCACTGGACTCTGGAGTGGTTTAAAACTCCACCACTGGACTCTGGAGTGGTTTGAAGCTCCACCACTGGAGTCTGGAGCAGTGTAAAGCTCCAGTCAAAGACATTTTACACAGTTTGGTACTTCCAGCAGCAGTTCCAGTATGACAGTGTCCAACCCCACTGAACTGGAGCATCGACTGTGAGCATCTCGTCCAACATCAGCCTCACAAACGCTATTTTGCCTGAACGGACGTGATTTCACACAGACCCTCCAAAACCCTGTAGGACGCTTCCCAGAGGAGTGGAGGCTGTTATGGCTGCAAAGGAGTGGAATTCCATATCAGTGCTCATGGATTTGGAAGGGAACAGCCAGCGAGCTCAGATAGGCATGATGGCCAGGGGTCCACTCAGACTACTAGTCTAGTGTCAGCATCACTGAGAACACGGAAACTTCCGGAAAGGACGGAGTTAGTGTTTTCCATGTGTGCTTCCAGGATTTTTCTAATAACAAAGTGACCAGTTGAAGTTGTTTTATTATTCATATTCTATTATTTTATTATTCTGTTATTCTGTTATTAATCTAAAAATAAATTGGTGTTATAGATTTCACATTAACAACTGCACACGCTTTGGAGCCAAACCCGTCATTTACAAGGTCAGCGAAACCATCCAATCACGTCCTGTCTGCACATATTTGCGACCAATGGGAGGCGGGCTTCTTATAAGACCCTCCCTCCTTTGCCCCGTTATGTCTCTTAAAGGCGGCGTTGAGCCGCAACACAACGTATCGGCCAATGAGAAGCAACGAGGAGCTTGACTGATGGGCTTGTGCTCCAATCACAAGCTGCGGTTTTGCCCGTGACGTTGAGGTATATAAGTCCATTTCGCGGCGAGCTCGCCCTTTGTCATAATGTCGGCAGGTTATGAAGAGAGGTAGGAGAGCTAACGCGCGCTTTCTTCACGGCTTTCTCGCGGTTGACGTGTAGCTTCACGTGTAAGATGTCGAGTGAAATGACGCGTTTCCTCGTTACTTACTGTATTTGCCGTCACGGAGTATTTAAATGTGGCGATCGGCTGCGGTTGCTCGGCGGCGCGAGGCAGAAAAAGGGGGAGGCGTTAGCCAGCGAGCTAACGAGCCTGAGCCGAGAAATCTGTCCCATTCTGAGGAGAATAGATCCAGCGAACCGCGCAGTGTCGACCTGTCCTGTGTGAGGAGACTCTCAGCGGTGTAATCTGACACCCAACGAGACCAAAACAACCCGATTTTACTGGTTTATGAGAAGAAAAAACGGGAGTAGCATCTGAGATAACGTTAGCGTCAGCGTCACTGGGGCTAATACATGTTCCTCACAGCCGCAGCCGCCACACATACAGACATAAACCTTAAACTCTGTATATATATCTCCTCACGACTGGCACTAAACCCCAAACAGACACGTAAAAGAGGCCCAAAACCAGAATGAAGGCAAAGTAATGTTAAAAACTAGGCTCGCTGTCAAGTTCACATTTGGCCATACTGTAAAGTGGCAGCGCCTCTACAGGCTGAGCGAGGGAATTACACCGTTATAAGTTTCGGCTTATAATAGGACAAATGTCATGTGTATGCGAGTGAAGTAGTTAATTTGCTGTGTTGGCTTATTAAATAAGTTAATATCTGATCTTTGTGATGCACAGAACCAGAGAACGGGACAATGGGCCCGAGGGTATGGAGCCAGATGGCGTCATTGAGGTGAACACTTACTTTACTACTACTACTACTCATTATTTCTCCTGTTGATGCACTGTTTTCCGTTGGTTTTGACTGTCCAGGGAAAGGCTTGACCCCTGTGCTGACCAGCCACTAACACATACCTGTCAGATCTCTCTCTAACTTGGCATGGCCACATACTGCAGGTGCAGTGTCAGCTTTACTCTAGTGATGCTGTTTGGATCGTCAGTACTATGTACTAAGTACTAATGCTACCAGCTCTCATGTCAGTGATCTACATTGTAAACACACATGTTTGAGTTCTTGATAATGTCAGATTTGATTGGCGGGGTCCTCATTCTGCCTTTTAATGAACCTAACGTGACAGAGTTTATCTTTTGGGACCTGCTGGTTCTCAATGTTCAGCTGGATAGTGGGGTGGATTTAGAGCAGGTAGTGAAATTTGGGCACAATAATAAAAAAAGGAATGGCTCTCAAAACCAACTACACCTAAATAGGCTGTAAACGTTATGCGTGAAACCTGTTATTACAGTGGTGCAGTGTATATTTCTTTTAATGTTGCTTTTGTTTTGTGCAGAGCAACTGGCATGAGATCGTGGACACCTTTGACGATATGAACCTGCGTGAGACTCTTCTCAGGGGAATCTACGCTTATGGTTTCGAGAAGCCTTCCGCCATCCAGCAGAGGGCCATCCTCCCTTGTATCAAGGGTAAGCCCACATCAGTACAGACGGTACAGCTATGAAAAACATTGTTTGCTGTCTTGATCTTTGTCTAGGTCTGGTCCATAAGTTGGCTTTACGGTATAACACAAACGAAAACGGTGGGAAACTGGCGCTCAGGCACTCGTCTCTCACTGCTAACTGCTGGGCTCCTGCTGATTGCCTCAGAACACAGCCTGCCCTTCAAAATAAGAGTCCTCGCTTAAAAAGGCTAAATATCTGCTACAGAATAACTGACCTCATCAAAGTATTATTTCAGTTTGAGTACAGACCCCAAGCTGATAAATGGATCAATAGAAATGCTTCAAAATCTCTTGAAAACTCTTAATTGACTTGCGTTGAATGTAAAGTATGTTTTTGTTCTCTCCTGCAAACTTACTGGTTTGGAGGAGCTTGTTTTTCTGTGGACGTGTGGAATAATCGCTGGCGAGAAGAATCAATGAACTTGTAGCAGGAACTGTCTTAATACATGCCATCGCTATCCAGACATCACAAAAAAGTGAACTACGACAGCTGATCTTTATATCCTGAGAACGTTTATGATGAGTGGACCAATAGAAATGCTCCAAAGTCACCTCTAATTAAATCTCTTTATTAACTTGCACTGAAAGCTGAGAAGGTTTTTCTTCTCTCCTGTAAAGTTGTTTTGGAGGTGCTATGGGTGGTATGGGTGGTACTATGTGAAGGTGCTCTTCTGTTGGTTGTTGGTGTTAATATTATGGTCTGTATGTGTTTGTGTTCCAGGTTATGACGTGATTGCGCAGGCCCAGTCTGGTACAGGTAAAACTGCCACCTTTGCCATTTCCATCCTGCAGCAGCTGGATCCTGAGCTAAGGGCCACACAGGCGCTGGTTTTGGCCCCCACCAGAGAACTTGCTCAGCAGGTCAGAACCACAGAACACACTGGGTCAGAACTCTGGGATCAGAGGAGTCTGTGTGAATTACTGTTGGGTTCAGCTTTGTTACTAACTTCACCGATTAGGCAAGCGGAGTGGAGTGGAGTGGGGTTCCTCCGGGTACTCCGGTTTCCTCCCGTAGTCCAAACACATGCATGCTCGGTTAAGTGTGTTAGCCATGTGATGGACTCGCGACCCTGTCCATGGCCTTCGCCCAATGATTCTTGGATTGGCTCCTGCCCCCCCAACACCCCCCCCCCCTCCCCCCCTCGCGACCCCGACTAGTGGGATAAAGCAGGTGATGGATGGATAAAATGGTTCCGCTGCTCTGGAAGGGTCTTAAAGCTGTTGTCCTGTGTTTGTGTGCAGATCCAGAAGGTGGTGATGGCTCTCGGAGACTATATGGGCGCTGCGTGCCACGCATGTATCGGTGGCACCAACGTGCGTAATGAGGTGGCGAAGCTGCAGGCGGAGGCTCCGCATATCGTCGTGGGAACGCCAGGCCGCGTCTTCGACATGCTGAGCCGCAAATTCCTCTGTACGCCCACTTTCTTTAATATTCAATACTCGTTACCATCTGTATCTGTAATACTTTCATCTACTCAACTGATAGTGCTGCTCTGCCTTCAGCTCCTTTCACTTTACTCTCATTCAGAGCTCACCAGTATGAGCACGAACACCGTGAAGTCCACAAACTGTTGAAGAAATTCCTGTTTAGTTAAACAGTTAAAATTGTAAAAAGAGTTGTTCAGGGAGGATATGTGTGAAACTCTGTGTTCTAGATACAGTGAGAACTATTTACAGTGGTGGTGAATGGAACCAGACGTCCACCTCTAAAAGCTCCTCACAGAAAGTTCTTACAGTAGATGTTATAAATACACTGTCTGATTCTGAGACGCTGTTTATGATAGTTTAGAGAAGATCTCAGTCTTAAACTCCATTCATGGTGGAGGGATACATGCAGGACGCTGTGAGGTTCAAATAGTCCCCAAAGAAAACCTAGTATTTTCAGATCTTCCACATTTTACCATCAACATCCAGATAAACTTTATTCCTTCATATGTCATCACCACCATAGACAGTCGCCACCACCACCACTGTAAACAGCCACCACCACCACCACCACTGTAAACAGCCACCACCACCACCACTGTAAACAGCCACCACCACCACCACCACTGTAAACAGTCACCACCACCACTGTAAACAGCCACCACCACCACCACCACTGTAAACAGCCACCACCACCACCACTGTAAACAGCCACCACCACCACCACTGTAAACAGCCACCACCACCACCACCACTGTAAACAGTCACCACCACCACTGTAAACAGCCACCACCACCACTGTAAACAGTCACCACCACCACTGTAAACAGCCACCACCACCACCACTGTAAACAGCCACCACCACCACCACCACTGTAAACAGTCACCACCACCACCACCTCTGTAAACAGTCACCACCACCACCACTGTAAACAGCCACCACCACCACTGTAAACAGCCACCACCACCACCACCACCACCACTGTAAACAGTCACCACCACCACCACCACTGTAAACAGTCACCACCACCACCACTGTAAACAGCCACCACCACCACCACCACCACTGTAAACAGTCACCACCACCACCACCTCTGTAAACAGTCACCACCACCACCACCACTGTAAACAGCCACCACCACCACTGTAAACAGCCACCACCACCACCACTGTAAACAGCCACCACCACCACCACTGTAAACAGCCACCACCACCACCACTGTAAACAGCCACCACCACCACCACCACTGTAAACAGTCACCACCACCACCACCACTGTAAACAGCCACCACCACCACCACCACTGTAAACAGCCACCACCACCACCACCACTGTAAACAGCCACCACCACCACCACCACCACTGTAAACAGTCACCACCACCACCACCTCTGTAAACAGTCACCACCACCACCACCACTGTAAACAGTCACCACCACCACTGTAAACAGTCACCACCACCACTGTAAACAGTCACCACCACCACTGTAAACAGTCACCACCACCACTGTAAACAGTCACCACCACCACTGTAAACAGTCACCACCACCACCACCACTATAAACAGTCACCACCACCACCACCACTGTAAACAGTCACCACCACCACTGCCACCACTGTAAACAGTCACCGCCACCACTGTAAACAGTCACCACCACCACTGTAAACAGTCACCACCACCACCACTGTAAACAGTCACCACCACCACTGTAAACAGTCACCACCACCACTGTAAACAGCCACCGCCACCACTGTAAACAGTCACCACCACCACTGTAAACAGTCACCGCCACCACCACCACTGTAAACAGTCACCACCACCACTGTAAACAGTCACCACCACCACTGTAAACAGTCACCACCACCACCACTGTAAACAGTCACCACCACCACTGTAAACAGTCACCACCACCACCACCACTGTAAACAGTCACCACCACCACTGTAAACAGTCACCGCCACCACCGCCACCACTGTAAACAGTCACCACCGCCACCACTGTAAACAGTCACCACCACCACCACTGTAAACAGTCACCACCACCACTGTAAACAGTCACCGCCACCACCACCACTGTAAACAGCCACCACCACCACCACTGTAAACAGCCACCACCACCACCACTGTAAACAGCCACCACCACCACCACCACTGTAAACAGTCACCACCACCACCACCACTGTAAACAGCCACCACCACCACCACCACTGTAAACAGCCACCACCACCACCACCACCACTGTAAACAGCCACCACCACCACCACTGTAAACAGTCACCACCACCACCACCACTGTAAACAGTCACCACCACCACCACCACTGTAAACAGTCACCACCACCACTGTAAACAGTCACCACCACCACTGTAAACAGTCACCACCACCACTGTAAACAGTCACCACCACCACTGTAAACAGTCACCACCACCACCACCACTATAAACAGTCACCACCACCACCACCACTGTAAACAGTCACCACCACCACTGCCACCACTGTAAACAGTCACCGCCACCACTGTAAACAGTCACCACCACCACTGTAAACAGTCACCACCACCACCACTGTAAACAGTCACCACCACCACTGTAAACAGTCACCACCACCACTGTAAACAGTCACCGCCACCACTGTAAACAGTCACCGCCACCACTGTAAACAGTCACCGTCACCGCCACCACTGTAAACAGTCACCGCCACCACTGTAAACAGTCACCGCCACCACTGTAAACAGTCACCGCCACCACTGTAAACAGTCACCACCACCACCACTGTAAACAGTCACCACCACCACTGTAAACAGTCACCACCACCACCACCACTGTAAACAGTCACCACCACCACTGTAAACAGTCACCGCCACCACCGCCACCACTGTAAACAGTCACCACCGCCACCACTGTAAACAGTCACCACCACCACCACTGTAAACAGTCACCACCACCACTGTAAACAGTCACCACCACCACCACCACTGTAAACAGTCACCACCACCACCACTGTAAACAGTCACCACCACCACTGTAAACAGTCACCACCACCACCACCACTGTAAACAGTCACCACCACCACTGTAAACAGTCACCACCACCACCACTGTAAACAGTCACCACCACCACCACCACCACTGTAAACCCTAAACCCTAACCCTAGCAGTAATGTTCACATGTGATTGTGTATTAATTGGCTTGTAATCAGTACTAGTGAGTCAGGTCGTGTGATTCAGCTGTGTGGTTAAACTGTGTGTAATCCTGTGTGCAGGTGGATATTTTCCAGAAGAAGTATCTGCTGATTCCGATCCACCTGGAGGACGGATACTAATTGCTGCAGTCTTTGTTAATTTAGGTTAACGGGACGTGCGCCTGCGGGAGTCTTCTCTGGTTGTGTTGATAAAACCGGCCTGTTTTCTTTTACAGCCTCCAAAAACATTAAAATGTTTGTGCTTGACGAGGCGGACGAGATGCTGAGTCGAGGCTTTAAGGACCAGATCTACGAGATTTTCCAGAAGCTTCCCAGCAGCACGCAGGTCAGAGCAGGAGAGGCTTTCCAGGCGGTGCTTATGATGTTATGCACAGCTGTCCTGCAGGGTGGCCTGTTTGTGAGGGGCTGATATTTCCTCATACTGATTGGGATTACATTTATTTACGGCATTTAGCAGACGCTCTTATCCAGAGCGACTTACAAAAGTGCTTAGTGTTCAGTCAGAGTATGAGTATCTCTGACAAACAGGATTAAGTCCAAACTACTCTTAAACTCAAACACTGCTATAAACACAGGGCCAGTTCTGATACCTAGAAATAAGACAATACAACACCTAGCAAGACTGGAACACCTACAGAGAAGAGAACAAATACAAGACTACATACAGTACAAGTGCAGTACTTAGCCAGTGCTCCTAGAAGATCAAGTGCAATTACATCTTACTTGGTGTGATATGAGATGGATTGATGTTGATTAAGGAAGTAAGTGCTTAATTAAACTAATTAACTGTGACTGGGTTATTTTGGGTTATTGCTGGAAACTTTACAGTAAGCTCTGCTGCCCAGCTTCTACAACATACCAGAGCTTTCATGTTTTGTGCTTTGCACCAAGTGAAGGGTGGTGAGCCCTTTCCAGCAGCTGAGGTCCTCACCTGTTTTCTCCTCCATGTTGTATATAAGTAAACAGCTGACGTCAAGCTTGGTGTCCTCAACAAGTAATCAGCTAGTCTGTGCACTACTCAGTGCAGAGTCTTGTGAATGCTGTTAGTGCAGAACGTGTCCCCGTTGTGTCCATACGCTGATATATTTTAGTGTTACTAGTTCTCCTTTACTCGTTAATCAGGTGTCAGTTGTGTCTAGCTGTTTGAACTTGTACTGGGATGTTTTTAATGGACTGTATCTGTATCAGACAGTAAGAGCCTGTTGTATTTCTGTCCTCCTGCCTGTAGGTGGTGCTGTTATCTGCCACCATGCCTGTGGAGGTTCTGGAGGTCACCACCAAGTTTATGCGTGAGCCGGTGCGTATCCTGGTGAAGAAGGATGAGCTGACTCTGGAGGGTATCCGTCAGTTCTACATCAACGTGGAGAAAGAGGTCAGAATACAGTGACTGCGTCTGTCTGGAGATTTAATAGTGTTGCTGCAATAATGATAAAATACTAATAATATTAGTCAATAGACTGTGCCTTGGTTGTGATACCTGTCCAGCCTGTGTGTGAGGACAGAATATATTAGTATCTAAAGTGTAAACCAGTTAAAGAGAGTGTGTTAGGGGTGAACAGTGATGTTAAACTGGCTGTGTATCGTCTGGTTGGATGTAATAATTACAGATGTGAGTTCTGTTAACTGGGCTGTTCTTTAAGGCTGACAGTCAGGCTGCAGATCGTCACCTCAGACATTTAATGTGACAAAACAAACTTAAAAAATATTATTATTATTATTATTATTAATTATTATTATTATTATTATTATTATTATTATTATTATTGGAACTATTCCTCTCATTGGGCCACATTCTTGATGACCAGTACAGCTCTTACCATGGAATTCCATTACAAAGCCTCGCAAGGTCTGTAAACCAGTCGCTGTGCAGTGACAGGAAACAGTGTAGCTGATTGGACAGCACTTTACTGTCTAAGCTGCCACAGCCGGGCTTGGGTTCAGATCTCAGAGAAACTAAATATCTGTTTTTTATTAGTTGTCATGGAAGTGTCAGTGTGCAGTAATCTGCCTTCACTACTCGCAGTATGAGCAGCGGTCAGCAGTTGGTCCTGAAAGAGAATAGATTCAATAGAAGCCAGTGGAACCGGAATATTTTTCAAGCTGTTTTGGAGCACTTTTATTGGTCCATTCATCATGAAATTGTCACACGACCATTGGCGTGTTAAAATGGTGTAAAATCTACAAAAATTAAGACTTGTTTTTCATATATATATATATATATATATATATATATATATATATATATATATATATATATATATAATTAGAGATGGAAGGATTGATCGGCTATGTATCGGTATCGGCCAATTGTTTATCAAAATATGCGACCGGTGATCTGCTGATATTTCTCCAATTTAGCCGATCTTGAGTTGGTTGATTGGCGTTAAACAAATGAGCTTAATTTCTGTATTTTCAGCTAGTGTTTCATCCAGGAAAAGGGGCCCTCCAGCCAGTTCCTGCAATTCCTATCTGAACCACTAGGTGGAAATACATACCCTCTCATTTTCCACAGACTGACTGAAGCAGCGGCTTCACAAGAAAAGCATGTGCTGATAGAAAACATGTCGTCTGTCTGGCAGTGTTTACCGTACGTAACTCAGACTCATCCAGGACGTTTTTAAAATGTGTCTTGGTTCTTGTGGGAACCAAGACAAAGATATTTAACTACTAATCTGATACGGTATTTAAGAGACACCACACAGCTGAACACAGTGAGTATCAGTAACAGCAGAGCTACACACACAGCTAACACAAAAGTAATAACCCAGAAACCCGTACAGACCAGATCTGACCGGTACGAACAGAACAGCAGCAGCAATTCAATATTCTACATTTAATAATTACAGATTTAGTTTAAAATAACAGAGTCTGAGTTTAATGACTGCAGTTTTGACTGCTTTTATTTAATTAGCTTTTTTCATTATGAATTTAGGGTCTAAATGTAATGATTGCAGTATTGGGGATATTAATTTGATTTACTTTGTTTATTTACTGTTAATTTAGTTAAAATTATTATGCTGTTTCACATGAGCTCGTTAAAAATGGTACTAAACCAGTTTAGATCATTGTTCATGACTTGCTTGCACTAATAACTACATGTAGCTCTGCCGTGGCATGTACCCCGCCCTCGATCGGTATCAGCTATCTGCTGATCACGCTGAAAGGTGATTGGCGATCGGAATTAGCCTCAACAACGCTGATCGGTCCATCTATAATATATATATTAGTGTTTAAAGTGCAGCGGTCAGTTCACTCTTCCTGGTTCCGTGTGAAATGGACTTCCAGCTGATCAGGCCGTGAACTCCAGAGTAAATAATTTTAGCCTGTTTAAATTAAAGCGTTATCAGACTATTGATTTGTATTTTCCCTTTAGGATGTTCTGCCGTGTAGTACTGATTTAGCACAGTTCTCCAGAACTCTCTGCCTCTGTAGCTCCCCCTAGTGCTTCAGAGGAGTAGCAGTGTCTGGTAGAGTGAGGGGCTGTTCTCCACTGTGGCTGGGCTTCTTCTCCCTCTCCACAACTTAAACACAGCCAACACGTCCCCTGTGTTCTGAGCAGTCAGGGATTGGAATCAGGGGTTCAGGCTTTAAGAAATATTATAATAGGCTGTGATTAATTCAGTGTTTATCGTGTGCAGCTGGTTTGTGAGCGTGCCGGTGATTCAGAGTGTAAATTAAGGATTAAAGCTGTATTTAATATTCAGGTTGATTATAAATATATGTTTCTTTAATTCTGAGTCTGTATGTTTACTGTATTTGACCAAACACATGAATTCCTCTGATTCTGACTGTGTTAGGAGTGGAAGCTGGACACTCTGTGTGACCTGTACGAGACGCTGACCATCACCCAGGCTGTGATTTTCATCAACACTCGCCGGAAGGTGGACTGGCTCACTGAGAAGATGCACGCTAGAGACTTCACCGTCTCTGCTCTGGTGAGGACGCACTACAGCTCTCTGTTTACTCCGGCTTTGTTTACTGTGAGGAGAGATTTCAGTTACATCACTAACAGTTTCATCCTCGCTGGTGCTACAGCAGCTGTAACTGGCCGAGTGGGTGGGATGGATGTCCACCCTCCCCCCGCCCCAGTGCCTGTCTGGTGCTGCTGTGTTTGCTGACTCAAGTGTTCCTTTCTAAGAATGCTCCACTCCAGTGAGGAGGTGTTGTGGCAGACTGGCGCTGGAGCTCAGAGGAGTGTGTGTTCTTCACCCTCACAGCTTCTTAGCATCTAGTCTGGTTTAACTCCCGTGTAAAATAATGGAGGAAAGAAAAGGAGGACTGGAAACTGTCGACTGAAGCAGAAAGGGTTTGGAGATGATGCTTCTTGTTTAGGATTGGAGAGGTATTGTTCTAAACTAGAAATCTGAAATATCAGGACTCTGCTGTGATCGGAGGGAGGATTAAACACGGGAGTGTGTTACTGGAGTCCCTGGGTAGGATCTCCTCAGTGGAGGACTTCTGTTCTGCTGTGGTTTGCTCTGTTTTCCCTGTCTGGATTAAAAGATCTCCTGCTATGGATTATCGCTGCTGGAGCTGAGGTCCAGCGTATCGGCTGTAGTGATGTAGTGTAGTTCTCCAGATCTCTCTGCCTCTGTAGCTCCCCCTAGTGCTTCAGAGGAGTAGCAGTGTCTGGTAGAGTGAGGGGCTGTTCTCCACTGTGGCTGGGCTTCTTCTCCCTCTCCACAACTTAAACACAGCCAACACGTCCCCTGTGTTCTGAGCAGTCAGCCGGGCTTGATGTAACTGTGCAGTTCAGATCTGTACACGTGTTTAGATCTGATTGTAAATGTTTACAGTAACATCAGACTGAATATTAATCAGAATTAAAGTGATTAATAGTGATCTGAAATTCTAAAACCTGTGTAAGTAGTTCAGTCTGGTTTGTTCTGAGATGCAGTACTGAATGTTTACTAGAGTGAAGTATAATAAAGTATTTATAATAAATTATAATAATTTAAATATATATTTTATTATTGTCCCTTTTGTCTCTCTCTCTCTCTCTCTCTCTCTCTCTCTCTCTCTCTCAGCATGGTGATATGGACCAAAAGGATCGTGATGTGATCATGAGGGAGTTCCGCTCTGGATCCAGCAGAGTCCTCATTACCACCGATCTGCTGGTGAGTGTGTGGTTACTCCAGTCTCCCCAGTATAACTATACTACTGCGAGCAGTATGGACGGTCGTGTTTTGCTGTGTGTATACGTGTGTAATTAGAATATGTTTTCTGAATCAGGTGCAGCCAATAAGAGCAGAGCTAATTTACATATCAGTCTTAAAGGCACAGAATAGACTGATTTGGTCAGAGCTGACTGGAGTTCATTATCAGGCTCAACACACAACCACCGACCCAACACGGCTCAACACACAACCACTGACCCAACACGGCTCAGCACACAACCACCGACCCAACACGGCTCAGCACACAACCACCGACCCAACACGGCTCAACACACAACCACCGACCCAACACGGCTCAACACACAACCACCGACCCAACACGGCTCAACACACAACCACCGACCCAACACGGCTCAGCACACAACCACCGACCCAACACGGCTCAGCACACAACCACCGACCCAACACGGCTCAACACACAACCACCGACCCAACACGGCTCAGCACACAACCACCGACCCAACACAGCTCAACACACAACCACCGACCCAACACGGCTCAACACACAACCACCGACCCAACACGGCTCAGCACACAACCACCGACCCAACACGGCTCAGCACACAACCACCGACCCAACACGGCTCAACACACAACCACTGGCTCAACACACAACCACCGACCCAACACTGCTCAACACACAACCACCGACCCAACACAGCTCAACACACAACCACCGACCCAACACGGCTCAACACACAACCACTGGCTCAACACACAACCACCGACCCAACACTGCTCAACACACGACCACCGACCCAACACGGCTCAACACACAACCACTGGCTCAACACACAACCACCGACCCAACACGGCTCAACACACAACCACCGACCCAACACGGCTCAACACACAACCACCGACCCAACACGGCTCAGCACACAACCACGGACCCAACACGGCTCAGCACACAACCACCGACCCAACACGGCTCAACCCACAACCACCGACCCAACACGGCTCAACACACAACCACCGACCCAACATGGCTCAACACACAACCACCGACCCAACACGGCTCAGCACACAACCACCGACCCCAACACGGCCCAGCACACAACCACCGACCCAACACGGCTCAACACACGACCACCGACCCAACACGGCTCAACACACAACCACCGACCCAACACGGCTCAACACACGACCACCGACCCAACACGGCTCAACCCACGACCACCGACCCCAACACGGCTCAACACACGACCACCGACCCAACACGGCTCAACCCACGACCACCGACCCAACACGGCTCAACCCACGACCACCGACCCAACACGGCTCAACCCACGACCACCGACCCAACACGGCTCAACCCACGACCACCGACCCAACACGGCTCAACCCACGACCACCGACCCAACACGGCTCAACCCACGACCACCGACCCAACACGGCTCAACCCACGACCACCGACCCAACACGGCTCAACCCACGACCACCGACCCAACACGGCTCAACACACGACCACCGACCCAACACGGCTCAACACACGACCACCGACCCAACACGGCTCAACACACGACCACCGACCCAACACGGCTCAACACACGACCACCGACCCAACACGGCTCAACACACGACCACCGACCCAACACGGCTCAACACACGACCACCGACCCAACACGGCTCAACCCACGACCACCGACCCAACACGGCTCAACACACGACCACCGACCCAACACGGCTCAACACACGACCACCGACCCAACACGGCTCAACACACGACCACCGACCCAACACGGCTCAACCCACGACCACCGACCCAACACGGCTCAACACACGACCACCGACCCAACACGGCTCAACCCACGACCACCGACCCAACACGGCTCAACCCACGACCACCGACCCAACACGGCTCAACCCACGACCACCGACCCAACACGGCTCAACCCACGACCACCGACCCAACACGGCTCAACCCACGACCACCGACCCAACACGGCTCAACCCACGACCACCGACCCAACACGGCTCAACCCACGACCACCGACCCAACACGGCTCAACCCACGACCACCGACCCAACACGGCTCAACACACGACCACCGACCCAACACGGCTCAACACACGACCACCGACCCAACACGGCTCAACACACGACCACCGACCCAACACGGCTCAACACACGACCACCGACCCAACACGGCTCAACACACGACCACCGACCCAACACGGCTCAACACACGACCACCGACCCAACACGGCTCAACCCACGACCACCGACCCAACACGGCTCAACACACGACCACCGACCCAACACGGCTCAACACACGACCACCGACCCAACACGGCTCAACACACGACCACCGACCCAACACGGCTCAACACACGACCACCGACCCAACACGGCTCAACACACGACCACCGACCCAACACGGCTCAACACACGACCACCGACCACCGATAGTGTTTGTAATCCACAGGTTTTGTAAGTGAGGGATTTAAACAGCGAGAACAAGAGTTCTACAGTCGCTCCGTGTATGTGTAGCTGTACAGGCTGGAAAACAAGCATGTAGAGAAGTAGTGGTTTTTAAACACACAAATCATGTAAGTGTAGTGTAGTTCTCCAGAACTCTCTGCCTCTGTAGCTCCCCCTAGTGCTTCAGAGGAGTAGCAGTGTCTGGTAGAGTGAGGGGCTGTTCTCCACTGTGGCTGGGCTTCTTCTCCCTCTCCACAACTTAAACACAGCCAACACGTCCCCTGTGTTCTGAGCAGTCAGCCGGGCTTGGGGTGTGATGTTTTTGTACTGTTCTAGAAGAATTACAAGTTCACAGGGAATTTAGAGCCGGAGAGAATATTAAAATATTAAAATAATAAACACTGGAGGTTAGCATGTAGGTGGCTATGTTTGAGGAGCGTAAACAAAACAATTGGTCACTCCATTGCTCACTGACGAGCTGACCAGCAAGCTGTTGTCTGTAGGTTGCCAGAGTGGACAGGATTCCTCAGGATTGTTTATCAGTGCAGTTTATTTCTATTACCTTTTAGTTTTTAAAGTCTGCACCTGTGATTATATATTACAGTTCTGAATCTTTCATAGCAGTGTTAACGTTTGAACTGTCTCTTCTGTAGGCCAGAGGTATTGATGTCCAGCAGGTGTCTCTGGTCATTAACTACGACCTGCCGACCAACCGAGAGAACTACATCCACAGGTAAACCCTTCTGATGGTTGAGAAGTCTGAACTCCTGAATATAGTTTGTCGTGTACAGTTATAATGTATACAGAGCTGAACCGTCCCAGTCCAGAGAAACTCAACCACTGCTCTCCTGTGGGTGGTTTAGTGAACATCTGACCAACGTCCTGATATCAAGTGATATTGTTTGAGCTTGAATACCAGTGTAAATACACTCTCCTACCAGGCTGCCCACTGTGGTTGTTAGTGGTTGATAGGGTAAGATGATTGCTCTCCTTATGTTATATTGTTTACTCATTTATTTATATATTTATTTATTCATTTATATAATCTTTTTTGGAACCCGAAAGATGCGTCCAATTGGAATCTCTACCTTTGATTGAATGTATAGGATTTGTTCGCATGTTGACGTTTCCTTTCTGCACCCAGTCTCACTCGGCCGTCCTACCTTCAGCGTTCTAGCTTCTTGGGAACCAAAATACATTCATTGTAGTTTAGCTGTTTCTGATTGGTCTGTACAGCTGCGTCACAGGCTCAGTGTTATCTTAAATTTCCCCACTCATTAAAACTAGTTAAGATCTCTTAAATCTTCCAGCAGCATCCAAACAGTCTGCCCAGCAGCATCCAAACAGTCTGCCCAGCAGCATCCAAACAGTCTGCCCAGCAGCATCCAAACAGTCTGCCCAGCAGCTTCCAAACAGTCTGCCCAGCAGCATCCAAACAGTCTGCCCAGCAGCATCCAAACAGTCTGCCCAGCAGCATCCAAACAGTCTGCCCAGCAGCATCCAAACAGTCTGCCCAGCAGCATCCAAACAGTCTGCCCAGCAGCTTCCAAACAGTCTGCCCAGCAGCTTCCAAACAGTCTGCCCAGCAGCATCCAAACAGTCTGCCCAGCAGCTTCCAAACAGTCTGCCCAGCAGCATCCAAACAGTCTGCCCAGCAGCTTCCAAACAGTCTGCCCAGCAGCATCCAAACAGTCTGCCCAGCAGCTTCCAAACAGTCTGCCCAGCAGCTTCCAAACAGTCTGCCCAGCAGCTTCCAAACAGTCTGCCCAGCAGCATCCAAACAGTCTGCCCAGCAGCTTCAGTCTATACCACTTTAAACAGTTAGTTCTAATCTAATTAACATGATGGATTACTGACCCAGAAACAGGTGATCAGACTAGTTAGCTGGAGAGGTGCTGGGCCAACATTGTGACCAAACTCCTCTCCGTAATTACTGGCACCAAATGTCTCTCAGCCAATCAGAACACTTCCAGATCTTCATACGTTTCACGCACACGCATCCATAACGTTTAGAAGACTGTGATGTACTTCAGCTAGGCGTTTACACCTTCTACCTCAAAACGATGTCTGATTGTGAATGTTGGCCACATTTTCAGCCACATGTTATACACACACGAAGAACCCGTCACTGGACGCCGTTCGAGATGTTTCAGCATCAAACCACCTTCACTGAGCAGGTTGGCTGCATGTAGCGTGACTTGCTAAGCAAGTGCGCAAGTTTTCCTTACAGGAGTTTGAGAACATACAGCTACAACATGTATATCCCCCAGTGACAGAGGCAGGGTCAACAGTGGCAAGAAAAAAACTGCCTCAGACTGGAGGAAGAAACCTTGGGAGGCGACCCGTCCTCCTCTGGTCACAGTATTTATAGTTTAAGAGACTTTCAGAGTAGAGCTCAGAGAATCGGAGTCTGGATGGTAAAAGCTTTAGAAACTGCACAGCTAGAGGCAGGCTCTGAGGCAGTCTCTGACTCGGTCCTTGTGGAAAGTGGGAGTGAGCTGAAAACAGTCCCGGAGAGGAGCAGTCATAAAGCAAAGTCAGTGAAGATGACCTTAAATCAAAATCTCAGTTCCAGAAATCTCAGGACTTGCATCCTGTTTGCATAGTTTTTTAAGTTCCACCTTAAACCCTAAATCTGCACCTTCTGCAGAGCCTTCAGGATGAAACTGAGCCTTCAGGATGAAACTGAGCCTTCAGGATGAAACTGAGCCTTCAGGATTTAAGGTGGAACTTTAGAAGATTGGAGTAGGTGCAGCTTGGTGGTGATACTGGTACTGAACACTGCTCTCACTGGTTTGTGTTTGTGCATCGTTAGTGAGTCGGTGGTGAAACTCAGACCTCCATCTGATCAGCGGTGCTACAGATCAGCTCGTCAGTCTGATATCTCTGTGCTGTGATTGGCAGGATTGGCAGAGGAGGCCGTTTCGGCAGGAAGGGCGTGGCCATCAACATGGTGACTGAGGAGGACAAGCGTACGCTGCGTGACATCGAGACCTTCTACAACACCACCGTTGAGGAGATGCCCATGAACGTGGCTGACCTCATCTGAAGAGCCAATCAGATCGCAGAAAAGTCTCCATCCTCCCTGCCATCCCGGGGGCTGTTCAGCAAACCAGGGTTTCCACACACAAGCCTGGAGCTACGAGGCTAACTGCTAACCCTGTTTGAATTTTCCGTTCCACCTTAAATGGTGCTCTGTTTAAGGTGGAACATGAAATTCCCATCGGGGTGCAAGTGTGGTTAGGACATGCAGTTAGCACCATGCTAATTGGTGGTGTATGATCTCTCATTACTTGTTAGCTACTTTAGCCTCATAGCTCCAGCGCTAAAGTTTGTGGCCCCTGACTTGTGGAATACCCCCCACCCTAACCCCGACCCCCCTGCTTTCTCCCTCCAGGTCACTTAGCATCCTAAAGGTGGACGTTCTTTCTCCTCTTCGCTTTTTCTTCCACCTTAAACACGGAGGAGTAGCGCAAACGTGCTAATGCTGATTAGCATGATGCTAATCGGCGGCTGCATGGTCAAATTAGCTTGGACTGAATTATTCCTGTACTAGCCCCCCCACCCTCCCCTCAGTCACAGACTAGGATTAGCATTAGCACAGCTAAACAATCTTGTCCAATCCTACGTGCTGATGGGAGTTGTAGTTTTTTGGTTTGGCAGCTGGACTACAAGTTCCATTGCCTCTGCAAGTGCATTTAAAGGAGCAGCCTGCCCGAATGCGCTAACGTGGCTAACGGTGGACTCAACTAGTTAGCGCTGATGCTAACCATTAGCTGCTGTTAGCAACGTTAGCGCTTCGTTAGCGCTGCTTCATGTTACTGATGCACTTAAATGGTCAAAGCATCTTAAAGATGGTTGCTAATGTTGTTAGCATGGAGCCAAAACTGATCAATCAATTTGACTGAAGTGAAATAATCAATAAGCGGTTGCGGCAGTAGAGACGAGCAAAGCCTTCAGGGTTGCTGTTGAGGAATGCTGGGGTGGAGCACTACTGCCCTCTAGTGGTAGGAGGTCTACTTTTGGGTGCTAAAGGTCTTCATACAGCGACAGAAGCTATTTATTATTATTTTATACATGTGTGTTATTCCATATGGGGGAGATGGGGACTTTAATAAAGCTCCAAACTGAATCATAACACTGCCTCACTTTTTTCTCGTTGTATTTATGATTTCGTTATTTTTGATTCTTGTTATTATTAATAATAATAATAATATATCTGTGCTGCCCAATGAGAAACGTTTTTCATTTGAACCGACGGCTGCTCTTTATAGAATAAAATAAAAGCAGCAAAAGTGACTGTTACAGAGAGACGCTTATAAACGTGTAGTAAAAGTGACTGAGTTACAGAGAGACGTTTATATATGTGTAGTAAAAGTGAGTTACAGAGACAAACTGAGATACTAAGATGGAGGTAAACAGATAAACTGAGAGAAACCAAAGTGAACTGTGATAAACTAAGATAAACTGGGACAAACCGAGATAAACAGAGACAAACTGATATAAATTGAGACAAACTAAGATAAATGGAGGTAAACTGAGAGAAACCAAAGTGAACTGAGATAAACTGAGACAAACTGGGACAAACTGAGTTAAATTGAAATATACGGAGATAACCTGGGACAAACAGATAAATTGAAATAAACTGAGATAAATTGAAATAAACAGAGATAAACTAAGACAAACTGGGACAAACTGAGATAAACAGACAAACTGGGACAAACAGACAAACAGATAAATTGAGACAAACTGAGATAAATTGAAATAAACTGAGATTAACTGATACAAACTGAGATAAATTGAAATAAACAGAGAGAAACTGAGATAAATTGAAATAAACTGAGATACACGGAGATAAATGGAGAGAAACTGAGATAAACTGAGATAATGGAGAGAAACTGAGATAAATTGAAATAAACTGAGATAAGTTGAGATAAACGGAGAGAAACTGAGATAAATTGAAACAAACTGATTAAGATAAATTTAAATAAACAGATAAATTAAGATAAACGGAGAGAAATCGAGATAAATTTAAATAAACAGATAAATTGAGATAAACAGATAAATTTAAATAAACTGAAGTAAATTGAAATAAATTGAGATAAACGGAGAGAAATTGAGATAAATTGAAATAAACTGAGATAAGTTGAGATAAACGGAGAGAAACTGAGATAAATTGAAATAAACTGAGATAAATTGAGATAAACTGAGATAAATTGAAATAAACTGAGATAAATTGAGATAAACGGAGAGAAACTGAGATAAATTGAAATAAACTGAGATAAATTGAGATAAACAGAGAGAAACTGAGATAAATTTAAATAAACAGATAAATTGAGATAAACAGATACATTTAAATAAACTGAAGTAAATTGAAATAAATTGAGATAAACAGAGAAACTGAGATAAATTGAAATAAACTGAGATAAGTTGAGATAAACGGAGAGAAACTGAGATAAATTGAAATAAACTGAGATAAATTGAGATAAACTGAGATAAATTGAAATAAACTGAGATAAATTGAAATAAACAGATAAATTGAAATAAACTTAGATAAATTGAGATAAACAGAGAGAAACTGAGATAAATTGAAATAAATTGAGATAAACGGAGAGAAACTGAGATAAATTGAAATAAACTGAGATAAATTGAGATAAACAGAGAGAAACGGAGATAAATTGAAATAAACTGAGATACATTGAAATAAACTGAGATAAATTGAGATAAACTGAGATAAATTGAAATAAACTGAGATAAATTGAGATAAACTGAGATAAATTAAAATAAACAGGTAAATTGAAATAAACTGAGATAAATTGAGATAAACTGAGATAAACTGAGAGAAACAGATAAATTGAGATAAACTGAGATAAATTGAGATAAACTGAGATAAATTGAAATAAACTGAGATAAATTGAGATAAATGGAGAGAAACTGAGATAAATGGAGAGAAACTGAGATAAATTGAGATAAACTGAGATAAATTGAAATAAACTGAGATAAATTGAGATAAACTGAGATAAATGGAGAGAAACTGAGATAAATGGAGAGAAACAGATAAATTGAAGTAAACTAGTACAAGTGAAGCTCATGTTGATGCTAGTTCTGTTGGTTTCCTGGTGGGTTTGCTGAGTTAACTGGGGGGACAAACAGCAGAGCTGTAAATGAGATCAGCTCCTCATAGCGGCTGTACTTCTGATAGTCCACAGGGGGGCGCCAGTACACCACCGACTGTACAGCCCCCCAGGAGTCTTATTATTAGTCCTGATATTAGAGGTGCTGCGTGTTCAGTCAGTTTATCAGAGAAATACTAATAACTAATAATAATCACACACACATTCCTCACCACTGTTTTAGATCCGTCTGTAAGATTCAGCAGCGCAGCACTGATACACATACACCAACAACCAGAGAGAATTATTATCAATAATAGATAATAGATATATCAGCAATATCAGTACTGAATCTCTAGAGCACCAGTGCTTTAATAAACTGGCTTTATAGTTTATTGTTTTTATTTACTCTTATATCCAGAGTTCTTACTTATTACTTTTATGTTGTTACTCTGAGCTCTACATGTTTATATATTAATTATTTGATGTGTATTATTTTTAGCACTTATACTATACAGTTATTATTATTAGTAGTAGTAGTAGTATAATAATTATTATAGACTTTTTAAATATAACAAGTACAAATAACTTACAAAAGCTTAAAAATATACTACGTTTATACTACACTGTATTTTACTATACTATTATACTATACTATAATACTATATTAAACTATTATACTATAGTATTATAATAGATTACACTGTACTATACTATACTACAATACTATATTAAACTATTATACTATAGTATTATAATAGATTACACTGTACTATACTATACTACAATACTATATTAAACTATTATACTATAGTATTATAATAGATTACACTGTACTATACTATACTATAACACTATATTAAACTATTATACTATAGTATTATAATAGATTACACTGTACTATACTATACTATAACACTATATTAAACTATTATACTATAGTATTATAATAGATTACACTGTACTATACTATACTACAATACTATATTAAACTATTATACTATAGTATTATAATAGATTACACTGTACTATACTATACTATAACACTATATTAAACTATTATACTATAGTATTATAATAGATTACACTGTACTATACTATACTATAACACTATATTAAACGATTATACTATAGTATTATAATAGATTACACTGTACTATACTATACTATAACACTATATTAAACTATTATACTATAGTATTATAATAGATTACACTGTACTATACTATACTACAATACTATATTAAACTATTATACTATAGTATTATAATAGATTACACTGTACTATACTATACTACAATACTATATTAAACTATTATACTATAGTATTATAATAGATTACACTGTACTATTCTATACTATAATACTATATTAAACTATTATACTATAGTATTATAATAGATTACACTGTATTATACTATACTATAACACTATATTAAACTATTATACTATAGTATTATAATAGATTACACTGTACTATTCTATACTATAATACTATATTAAACTATTATACTATAGTATTATAATAGATTACACTGTACTGTACTATACTACAATACTATATTAAACTATTATACTATAGTATTATAATAGATTACACTGTACTATTCTATACTATAATACTATATTAAACTATTATACTATAGTATTATAATAAATTACACTGTACTATTCTATACTATAATACTATATTAAACTATTATACTATAGTATTATAATAGATTACACTGTACTATTCTATACTATAATACTATATTAAACTATTATACTATAGTATTATAATAGATTACACTGTACTATTCTATACTATAATACTATATTAAAACTATTATACTATAGTATTATAATAGATTACACTGTACTATACTATACTATAATACTATATTAAACTATTATACTATAGTATTATAATAGATTACACTGTACTGTACTATACTACAATACTATATTAAACTATTATACTATAGTATTATAATAGATTACACTGTACTGTACTATACTACAATACTATATTAAACTATTATACTATAGTATTATAATAGATTACACTGTACTATTCTATACTACAATACTATATTAAACTATTATACTATAGTATTATAATAGATTACACTGTACTGTACTATACTACAATACTATATTAAACTATTATACTATAGTATTATAATAGATTACACTGTACTGTACTATACTATAATACTATATTAAACTATTATACTATAGTATTATAATAGATTACACTGTACTATTCTATACTATAATACTATATTAAACTATTATACTATAGTATTATAATAGATTACACTGTACTGTACTATACTACAATACTATATTAAACTATTATACTATAGTATTATAATAGATTACACTGTACTATTCTATACTATAATACTATATTAAACTATTATACTATAGTATTATAATAGATTACACTGTACTATTCTATACTATAATACTATATTAAACTATTATACTATAGTATTATAATAGATTACACTGTACTGTACTATACTACAGTATAATCCTGTACTATACAAGTCTCGATAGAGTGCAGCCAGACAGAACTGAGTTCAGTGTGTTTACCTGTGAGGGATGAAGGTGTGAGATGATCACACAGGTGAGTTATTACTGAAGGTGAAGCTCAGGTAATGTGAAGCTCAGGTAAATGTGATGTAAGGATGTAGGAATTTAGGATATGGGCTCTTTAATCATTACATCACACGCTCATTACTCCTCATAGTTTTAATTTGATTACATCATAATAACCAGACTTAAAGCACACATGAAACTGTCCCCCCTGCGGTGTGGGCAGAAAGGGGTGGGGGTGGGGGGGTCATTGGGTCCCAGTGCTGTGGTGAACTATCGCTTTAATGCTGTGTGCTGTGGTGCAGGTGGTCCGTGCTGGTCGTTGGTGGGGTCCGTGTGGTAGCGGGGGCTGGTCCGGGCCGTGTGTGTGATGGATGTGCTGGAGACCGAGGGCCCATTACCATGACAACAGGTTCCGCAGGGTTTCTGAATAAAAGCCTTTTCACTCCGAGAGTCACTTCAAAGCATTTAAAAACTTTCACAAGAACTCGGGGCTACTCCTCCTCGCTCTTTTCCTTCTCTCTCACTCTTCACGCTCTTTTTCTCTCTCTCTCACTCTCCCTCTCCACCGGCATCCTCTTCTCCTCCCTCTCGTCCATCCGTCTTTCTTTTCTTCCTTTAACCCCTTCACTGCCTTTCCCTCTCTAACTTCTATACTCCCGCCCGGACAATCTGTCAGCCAGCTTCTCTCCTTCTACACTCCTCTCCTCTCCTAAACACTCTCACCAATCTACTCTCTCCCTCCTTCAAACGCTCTCTCTCTCTCCTTCTACCCACCCTCACTCTCACTTCTAACTCTCTCTCCCACCTTCTAAACTGCTCACTCTCACTCACTCTACCTCTCACTCTCCTCCTGTCTCTCTCTCTCTCTCTTCCTTCTACTCTTCTCTCACCTTCTACCGCCTCTCTCTCTCTCTGGCCTCCTTCTAACACTCTCCTACTGCTCTATCACCTTCTACCTCTCTCTTCTCTCCTACACTACCTCTCTACTCACTTCAACACACTCGACGCGTCTCTCGCTTCTATCAACTCACTCTCTCCTTCTAACTCTCTGCATCATCCATACTACACATCTCTCTCTACTCCTTCCTTCTAACCCTCCTCGTCTCCCACCTTCGAACAACTCTCGTCCCTCCTTCTAGCAAATCTCTCATCTCTACTTCTACCTCTCTCTCACTCCTTCTACCCCTCTCTCTCTCTCCTTACTTCTCTCTCTCTCCTTCTACTACCCACTCTCTCTCTCCTTCTACTCTCTCCCTCCTTCTACTCTCTCTCTCTCACTCCAACACCTCTCCCTCTCTCCTTCACTACCCCTCTCTCTCGTCATCCTTCTACCCCTCCTCTCTCCTGCTACCTCTCTCTCTCATCCTTCTACCCCTCTCTCCTCTACTCTCCTTCTACCCCTCTCTCTCTCTCCTTCTACTCACTCTGCTCTCCGTCTACCTCTCTCTCTCTCCATACACCCCTCTCTCTCTCTCCTTCTACCCCTCTCTCTCTCTCCTTCTACGCACTCTCACCTTCTACCCCTCTCTCTCTCCTCCACTCTACTCCCTCCTACTACTCCCCTCTCTCACCTCCTTCTACCCCCTCTCTCTCTCTCCTCTACCCTCTCTCGCTCTCTCCTATCTACCCTCTCTCTCCCTCCTTCTACCCCTCTCATCATCTCTCCCTTACTACTACCCTCTCTCCACTCTCGCCCTTCCTCTACCTCTCTCTCTCTCCTCTCTACTCCCTCTCTCTCTCTCACCTTCAACTCCCTCTCTCTCTCTCCTTACTACCTCTCTCTCTCTCTCTTACTGACTCTCTCCTGCTCCTCTAACCCTCTCACTCGCCCTCTAACTCTCACTCTCTCTACTCTTCGACTCCATCTACTCTCTCTCCTCTTCTACACCCTCACTCTCTCTCACTACTACGCCTCTCACTCTCTCTCTTCTACCTCTCTCATTCGTCCATCTTCTACCCCTCTACTCTCACTCCTTCCTACTACCCCTCTCTCTCTCTCTACTACTCGCTCTCTCTCTCCTTCAACCCCTCTCACTCTCTCCTTTACTACCCCACTCTCTCTCTCTCCTACTACCCCTCGCTCTCTCCCTCCTTCTACCTCTCTCTCTCACCTTCTACCCCATCACTCATCCCTCCTTCTACCTCTCTCACTCTCTATCAACACCCTCTCACTCCTCTCTCTCCTTCTACCTCTCTCTCTCTCCTTCTACTACCCCTCTCTCCTCCCTCCTTCTACCTCTCTCACTCTCCTTCTACCCTCTACTCTCACTCCGTCTACCATCACTCCCCTCCTTCTACCCCTCTCTCTCTCTCCTTCTACCTCTCTCTCTCTCCTTCTACCCCCTCTCTCTCTCTCCTTCTACCCCTCTCTCTCTCTCCTTCTACCCCTCTCTCTCCCTCCTTCTACCTCTCTCTCTCTCCTTCTACCCCTCTCTCTCCCTCCTTCTACCTCTCTCACTCTCCTTCTACCCCTCTCTCTCTCTCCTTCTACCCCTCTCTCTCCTTCTACCCCTCTCTCTCTCTCCTTCTACCCCTCTCTCTCTCTCCTTCTACCTCTCTCTCTCTCCTTCTACCCCTCTCTCTCCCCTCCTTCATACCTCTCTCTCCCTCCCTTCTACCCCTCTCTCTCTCCTTCTTTCAACCCCCTCTCTCATCCTTCTACCCCTCTCTCCTACCTCTCTCTCTCCTTCTACCCCCTCTCTCTCCTTCTACCTCTCTCTCTCCTTCTACCCCTCTCTCTCCTCTACCCCTACTCCCTCTACTCTCCTCCTTCTACCTCTCTCTCTCCTTCTACCCTCTCTCTCTCCCTTCTACCCCCCCCCCTCTCTCCTTCTACCCTCTCTCTCCCTCCTTCTACCCCTCTCTCTCTCCTTCTACCCCCTCTCTCTCCTTCTACCTCTCTCTCTCCTTCTACCCCTCTCTCTCTCTCCTTATACCCCTCTCTCTCCTTCTACCTCCCTTTCTCCTTTACTCTGTTCTTCACTCACTGTCTCTGAACAGTGGATGTTGTGTGTTGTGTTAATGTTGTGTACTGGAATTGTGGGAGGTTAAAGGAGAAACTGGTTTATAGCTGATAGTCAGTAGAACCAGTATAACCAGTTCACTCCCAGTTAACTGCAGAACCACGACGTGTTCGTATCTGCAGATCTCAGTTCAGCTAATAAACAGTAAATGTTAATATAACTCCCTACTGCTGCCTGGGGGTTGATGGGGGTGTGTGTTTGTGTGTGTGTGTGTGTGTGTGTATGTGGGGCTGCTCCCCAAACTCATCAACTCAGAAACTAATGTAGTGTTTACTGTTACTGCAGTGAGTTCAACAACACTGTTACACTACTACACAACACTACAGCCCTAACTACACAACACTGTTACACTACTACACAACACTGTTACACTACTACACAACACTACAGCCCTAACTACACAACACTACAGCCCTAACTACACAACACTGTTACACTACTACACAACACTGTTACACTACTACACAACACTGTTACACTACTACACAACACTACAGCCCTAACTACACAACACTGTTACACTACTACACAACACACTGTTTACCACTACTACACAACACTACTAGCTCTAACTACACACAACACTGTTACACTACTACACACAACACTGTTACTACTACTACACAACACTACAGCCCATAACTACACAACACATGTTACACTACTACACAACACTGTTACACTACTACACAACACTACAGCTCTAACTACACAACACTGTTACACTACTACACAACACTGTTACACTACTACACAACACTGTTACACTACTACACAACACTACAGCCCTAACTACACAACACTGTTACACTACTACACAACACTGTTACACTACTACACAACACTACAGCTCTAACTACACAACACTGTTACACTACTACACAGCACTGTTACACTACTACACAACACTGTTACACTACTACACAACACTGTTACACTACTACACAACACTACAGCTCTAAACTACACAACACTGTATACTCTACACAACACTGTTACACTACTACACAACACTGTTACACTAGCTACACAACACTACAGCCCTAACTACACAACACGTGTTACACTACTACAACAACACTGTTACACTTACTACACAACACTACAGCTCTAACTACACACAACACTGTTACACTACTGACACAGCACTGTTACACTACTACACAACACTACAGCTCTAACTACACAACACTGTTACACTACTACACAACACTATACACTACTACACAACACTGTTACACTACTACACAACACTACAGCCCTAACTACACAACACTGTTACACTACTACACAACACTGTTACACTACTACACAACACTACAGCTCTAACTACACAACACTGTTACACTACTACACAACACTGTTACACTACTACACAACACTACAGCTCTAACTACACAACACTGTTACACTACTACACAACACTGTTACACTACTACACAACACTACAGCTCTAACTACACAACACTGTTACACTACTACACAACACTGTTACACTACTACACAACACTGTTACACTACTACACAACACTACAGCCCTAACTACTACACAACACTGTTACACTACTACACTAAACACTGTTACACTACTACACAACACACTACAGCTCTAACTACACAACACAACTGTGTTACAACTACTACACAACACTGTTACAAACTGCTCTGATAACACTGTTACACTACTACACAACACTGTTTACACTACACGTACACAACACAGTACACTATAGCGTACACAAACACTGCTAACACTAAGCTACACAACACTACCCAGCCCCTAACTACACAACACTGTTACACTACTACACAACCACGCGTTACACTACTACACAACGACTACAGCTCTAACTGTACACCAACACTGTATACACTACCTACACCACACTGTTACACTACTACACAACACTACAGCTCTAACTTACACAACACTGTTACACTACTATACACAACACTTTAAACACATACTACACACACACTGTTACACTACTACACAACACTACATCAACCCTAACTAGCTACTACAACACACTTTACAACTACTACACAACACTGTTACACTACTACACAACACTACAGCCCTAACTACACAACAAACTGTTACACTACTAACACAAACCACTGTTACACTACTAACACAACAACACGCTCTAACATACACAACACTGTTTACGACTAACTACACAAACACTGTTACACTACTACACCAACACTACAGCCTACTAACTACCCAACAACTGTTACACTACTACACAAACACTGTATACACAATGCTATAAACACTGTACACTACTACACAACACTGTTACACTACTACACAACATTTACACTAAACTACACTACACTGATTACACTACTACACAACACTCACAGCTCTAACGTACACAACACTGTTACAACTACTAACACAACACTGTTTCACACTACTACACAACACTACAGCTCTAACTACACAACCACTGTTCAGCACTACTACACAACACTGTTTACCACTACTACACAACACTACAGCACTAACTACACAACACTATTACACTACTAGCACAACACTTTGATACTACTACTACACAACACTACAGCTCTAACTAACACAACACTGTTCACACTACTACACAACACTGCTTTACACACTATCTACACAACACTACAGCGCACTCTAACTAACACAACACATGTTACACTACTACACAACGACTGTTACCACTACTAGCAGACACTGTTACACTACTAGCACCACAACTGTATACACTACTACACAACATGTATACACTACTAACACAACACTGTTACACTACTACACAACACTACAGCTCTAACTACACAACACTGTTACACTACTACACAACACTGTTACACTACTAGCACAAGCACTACAGCTCTACACTACACAACACTGTTTACACTACTACACAACACACTGTTACACTACTACACAACACTACAGCTCTAAATCTCTGACTACACAACACTGTTACACTACTACACCAACACTGTTACACTACTACACAACACTACAGCTCTAACTACAACAACACTGTTGACAACACTACTACACAACGACTGTATACACTACTACACAACTACTACAGCTACTAACCTACACAAACACTGTTACACTATAACTATCAACAACACTGTTAACTACACACAACGCGTTACACTACGCTACACTACACGAAACACTGTTACACCTACTACACAACACTGTTACAACTACTACTGACACACAACAGACTCTAACTACACAACACTGTAACACTACTAACGAACACTACAGCTCTACATACACAACGACTGTTTACACTACTACACGAACACTGTTACATCTACATGACACAACTCTACAGCACCTAACTACACACAACACTGTTACACTACCACACAACACTGTATACACTACTACACACAACACTACAGCTCTACTACACAACACTGTTACACTACTACACAACACTGTTAACACTACTACACACCAACACATACAGCTCTAAACTACACAACACTGTTAAATACTACTACACAACACTGTTACACTACTACACAACACTACAGCTCTAACTACACAACACTGTTACACTACTACACAAACACTGTTACACTACTACACAACACTAACAGCTCTAACTACACAACACTGTTACACTACTACACAACATCTTACAACTACTATAACAACTACTTACACTACTACACAACACACTGTTACACTACTACACAACACTGTTACACTACTACACAACCACTACAGCTCTAACTATACACAACACTGATTTACAAACACTGTTACACTACTACACAACACTACAGCTCTAACTACACAACACTGTTACACTACTACACAACACTGTTTCAAACACCACTACACAACACTACCAGCTCTAACTACACAACACTGTTTACACTACTACACAACACTGTTAACACTACTAACACAACACTACACTACTAATACAACACTTACACTACTACACAACACTACACTACTACACAACACTACACTCTAACTACACAACACGTACACTAGTTACACTACTACACAACACTACAGCTATACAAACACAACACTGTACACGTACTACTACACACAACACTGACAGCTCTAACTACACAACACTGTACTAACTACACAACACTGTTACACTACTACACAACACTACAGCTCTAACTACACAACACACTGTTACTTACTAACACAACACTGTTACACTGACTACACAACCTACACACTACTATACAACACTTACACTACTACACAACACTGTTACACTACTACACAACACTACAGCTCTAACTACACAACACTGTTACACTACTACACAACACTGTTACACTACTACACAACACTGTTACACTACTACACAACACTACAGCTCTAACTACACAACACTGTTACACTACTACACAACACTGTTACACTACTACACAACACACTACAGCTCTAACTACACAACACTGTTACACTACTACACAAACAACACTGTTACACTACTACACAACACTACAGCTCTAACTACACAACACTGTTACACTACTACACAACACTGTTTACACACTACTACACAAACACTACAGCTCTAACTACACAACACATGTTACACCTACTACACAAACACTGTTACACCTACTTCACAACACTGTTACACTAATACACAAACACTACAGCTCTAACTACTACAACAACACTGTTACACTACTACACAACACTGTTACACTAACTACACAACACTACAGCTCTAACTACACAACACTGTTACACTACTACACAACACTGTTACACTACTACACAACACTACAGCTCTAACTACACAACACTGTTACACTACTACACAACACTGTTACACTACTACACAACACTACAGCTCTAACTACACAACACTGTTACACTACTACACAACACTGTTACACTATTCTATAACACTGTTACACTACTAGCACTAACTACACGTTACACTGTTACACAACATTACACTACAACAAACACTGTTACACTACTACACAACACGTACAGCTCTAACTACACAACACTGTTACACTACTACACAACAACTGTTACACTACTACACACAACACTACAGCTCTAACTACACAACTACTGTTACACAACTACACAACACTGTTACACTACTACACAAAACACTACAGCTCAAACTACACAACACTGTTACACTACTACACAACTACTGTTTACACTACTTACACAACACTACAGCTCTAACTACACAACACTGTTACACTACTACACAACACTGTTACACTACTACACAACACTACAGCTCTAACTACACAACACTGTTACACTACTACACAACACTGTTACACTATTCTATAACACTGTTACACTACTACACAACACTGTTACACTACTACACAACATTTACACTACTACACAACACTGTTACACTACTACACAACACTACAGCTCTAACTACACAACACTGTTACACTACTACACAACACTTTTACACTACTACACAACACTACAGCTCTAACTACACAACACTGTTACACTACTACACAACCACTGTTACACTATACTACACAACACTACAGCTGCTAACTACACAACACTGTTTACACTACTTACACACACACATGTTACACTACTACACAACACTACAGCTCTAACTACACAACACTGTTACACATACTACACAACACTGTTACACTACTATACACACACTACACAGCATCTAACTACACAACACTGTTACACTACTACACAAACACTGTTACACTACTACACAAACACTTACAGCTCGAACTACACAACACTGTTACACTACTACACAACACTGTTACACTACTACACAACACTACAGCTCTAACTACACAACACTGATGTTACACTACTACACAACACTACATACTCTAACTACACAACACTGTTACACTACTGACACACACAGCTGTATACACTACTACACAACTCTACAGCTCTAACTTACACACAACACTGATTACACTACCACACAACACTGGTTACAACTACTATACAACACTACAGCTCTAATTACACCACACTGTTACACTACTACACAAGACTGTTACACTACTATACAACACTACAGCTCTAACTACACAAACACTGTTAAAACTTACTACACAACACTGTTACACTACTACACAACACTACAGCTCTAACTACATAACACTGTTTACAAACACTACGACACAAACACTGTTACAACTACTCACACAACTACTACAGCTCGTAACTACACACAACACTGTTACACTACTACACAACACCTTATACACCACTGACTATACAACACTTACACTACTACACAACACTGTTACACTACTACACAACACTGTTACACTACTACACAACACTACAGCTCTAACTACACAACACTGTTACACTACTACACAACACTGTTACACTACTACACAACACTACAGCTCTAACTACACAACACTGTTACACTACTACACAACACTGTTACACTACTACACAACACTACAGCTCTAACTACACAACACTGTTACATTACTACACAACACTGTTACACTACTACACAACACTTACACTACTATACAACACTTACACTACTACACAACACTGTTACACTACTACACAACACTACAGCTCTAACTACACAACACTGTTACACTGTTACACTACTACACAACACTACAGCTCTAACTACACAACACTGTTACACTGTTACACTACTACACAACACTTGTTACACTACTACACAACACTACAGCTCTAACTACAACTACACTGTTTACATTACTACACCAACACTGTTACACCACTACACAACACTATACACTAACTATACAAACAACATGTTACACTACTACACAACACTGTTACACTACTACACAATCACTACAGCTCTACTACACAACACTGTTACACTACTACACAACACTGTTACACTACTACACAACACTACAGCACTAACTACACAACACTGTTACACTTAACTACACAACACAGTTACACTACTACACAACAGTAACAGCTCTAACTACACAACACTGTTACATCTACTACACAACACTGTTACACTACTACACAACACTGTTACACTACTACACAACACTTACACTACTACACAACACTTACACTACTACACAACACTGTTACACTACTACACAACACTACAGCTCTAACTACACAACACTGTTACACTGTTACACTACTACACAACACTGCAACACTACTACACAACCTACTCACACACTATACAACACTATACACTACTACACAAACACTGTTACACTACTACACAACACTGTTACACAACAACACAAAACGCCGTGTGTTAACACTACTTACAGACCACACATTACACCCCAAATACAACCACAATACACAACAACACAACCACGAGTTAAACAACACACTACTAACACAAACACTGTAACAACAACATACAACTACAAACACTTCACCAACTATACAACACATTAACCCAACACTACAACAGCAACACAGAAACACTCTAACAAAAACACTACAGCTCTAACTACACAACACGGTTACACTCCTAACAACAACACTGTAACACAACTACCCAACACTACAGCTCTAACTACACAACACTTGTTGCGACACCTACACAACACAGTAACAAACTACACAACACTGATTACACACTACACAACACAACAGCTCAAACTTACACAACACTTGTTACACTACTACATCAAACAACTGTTAACACTACAATACAAACACTACAGCTCGAAACTACACAACCCTTGTACACTACTACACACACGTGTTACACTACTACACAACACTACAGCACTAACTACACAACACTGTTTACAACACTACTACACAGCACTGTTACACTACTACAGCAACACTACAGCTCTAACTAGCACAAACACTGTTACACTACTACAAACACTGTGTTACACAACTACACAACACTACAGTCTCTAACATACACAACATGTTACACACTACTACACAACACTTGTGTTAACACTACAAAACATACACTACCGCTCTAACTACACAACACTGTTCACTACTACACAACACAGTTTACACTACTACACAACACTACAGCTCTAAGCAACAAGCAACACTGATACACAACAACACAATGTTACCCCCACCATCCCCCCCCCCCCAGTCACAACCAACCCCCCACATGAACCACCCACCCACCCCCCCGCCGAGTGATCACCCCACCACCCAATCAGCCCCACCCCACCCGCACAACAGACCCACACACCCCCACTTAACCCACACCACCACACGCCTACGAGCAATAACCCCAACCTACTACACCCCCCCACCCAGTCAATCTCACCCTCCACCCCCCTTGAACCACCCCTCCACTCCTTCTCCCCCACACTGATTACAAACCGAACCGGGGTGCAATCCTTATCCCACATCACTCACCCACTACAGCGACTCACTACCCAACACTGTACAACACTACACAACACTGTTACACTACTGCACACAACACTACAGCACAACAACATAACACAGTATACACTAACTTCACAAACACTACAGCATCTAACTACACAACAATGAGTTACAGCTACTACACACACTGTTACACTACTACACAAGCACTACAGCACTAACTACACAACACTGTTACCTTACACACAACACAACAGCTCCTAACAACACAGACACTTATTACAAACAAGCTATTCTATAACACTGTTACACTACTACACAACACTGTTACACTATTCTATAACAATGTTACACTACTACACAACACTGTTACACTATTACACAACACTGTTACACTACTACACAACACTGTTACACTACTACACAACATTTACACTACTACACAACACTGTTACACTACTACACAACACTAGAGCTCTAACTGTACAACACTACAGCTCTAACTACACAACACTGTTACACTATTACACAACACTGTTACACTACTACACAACACTGTTACACTACTACACAACATTTACACTACTACACAACACTGTTACACTACTACACAACACTAGAGCTCTAACTGCACAACACTTTTACTGTATCATGAGTACGCAATACTATGTAAGTGTTTGTGTGTGTGTATGTATGTGTGTGTATGTGTTTCTGTGTATATGTATGTGTGTTTAAGTGTGTGTGTGTGTATGTGTGTATGTATGTGTGTATGTATGTATGTGTGTATGTTTACCTGTATGGAGCTGAAGGTGTGTATGTGTGTGTATATGTGTGTGTGTGTGTGTTTAAGTGTGTATGTGTGTTTAAGTGTGTATGTGTATCTGTATGGAGCTGAAGGTGTGTGTGTGTATGTGTGTTTGTATGTGTGTGTGTATGTGTGTGTATATGTGTGTGTGTATGTGTGTGTTTAAGTGTGTGTTTAAGTGTGTGTGTATGTGTATGTGTGTGTGTGTTTAAGTGTGCATGTGTGTGTTTAAGTGTGTGTGTGTATGTGTGTGTGCATGTTTAAGTGTGCATGTGTGTGTGTATGTGTGTGTGTTTTTAAATGTGTATGGGTGTGTATGGGTGTGTGTTTAAGTGTGTATGTGTGTGTATGGGTGTGTGTTTAAGTGTGTGTATGTGTGTGTGTTTAAGTGTGTATGTGTTTGTGTGTGTGTGTGTGTTTAAGTGAGTATGTGTGTGTGTGTTTAAGTGTGTATGTGTGTGTGTGTGCTTGTGTGTTTAAGTGTGTATGGTGTGTGTGTTTGTGTGTTTAAGTGTGTGTGTGTGTGTTTAAGTGTGTGTGTGTGTTATGTGTGTGTATGTGTGTGTGTGTGTGTGTTTAAGTGTGTGTGTGTGTGTGTTTAAGTGTGTGTGTGTGTGTTTAAGTGTGTGTGTGTGTGTTTAAGTGTGTATGTGTATGTGTATGTGTGCGTGTGTGTGTTTAAGTGTGTATGTGTGTGTGTGTGCTTGTGTGTTTAAGTGTGTATGTGTATGTGTATGTGTGCGTGTGTGTGTTTAAGTGTGTATGTGTGTGTGTGTGCTTGTGTGTTTAAGTGTGTATGGTGTGTGTGTTTGTGTGTTTAAGTGTGTGTGTGTTATGTGTGTATGGTGTGTGTATGTGTGTGTGTGTTTAAGTGTGTATATGTGTGTGTGTGTAAGTGTGTATATGTGTATATGTGTGTGTGTGTGTGTGTGTGTGTGTGTGTGTTTAAGTGTGTATATGTGTATATGTGTGTGTGTGTGTGTGTGTGTAGTGACTATACAGTGGTCAGTGAGTGGAGGTCCTGTATGGTCAGTGGAGCTGATACAGTGGACAGTGAGTGGAGATAAACATCTGAAGGTCTGAATCTGGTGAGTAGTGTTTGGACCTGGTCAGATTCGGTCCGGTGTCAGATCCCTCACGTTACAGCACTAACTTTAGTACAGTAGCTGTTTCGGGGGTCTGGGCGGCGGGGGTCTCGGCGGGGGTGCTGATGGCCTGTCGTTTGAGGACGAGCTGAGATGGTGAAGGTGTGAAGTGCTGCTCGTAGAAACTAACGTACTCCAGGTGTTGAGGAGGAGCTGATCACACCTGAGCACAGCAGCAGCTCACACATCTCTCTCAAACCAAAACCCGTATCAGCCTCCCTGATTCTTCTTCTGCGTCATGTGACTGCAACTCGTTACAGCTCCATGATGAACCGACCAATAGGAACGCTCCAGAGCCGCTCGGGAACATTTCTGCTTCCACTCAAACTGAAGACTGTTTTTAGTCTCTGCTGTGAACTTCCTGTTCTGGAGATACTGGTTTAGCAGGTCTTCCAGGTGGTCACTAGGATTTGTTTTGACTGGAGATTAAATAAATATGTACAGAACTGCAGGAACATCTATAACACTGTTATAAAGCCTGTTCAATACTCTTTAATACTCTTTAATACTGTTAAATACTCTTTAATACTCTTTAATACTGTTCAATACTCTTTAATACTCTTTAATACTCTTTAATACTCTTTAATACTGTTCAATACTCTTTAATACTCTTTAATACTGTTCAATACTCTTTAATACTCTTTAATACTGTTTAATACTGTTCAATACTCTTTAATACTCTTTAATACTGTTTAATACTGTTTAATACTGTTCAATACTCTTTAATACTCTTTAATACTCTTTAATACTGTTCAATACTCTTTAATACTCTTTAATACTGTTCAATACTCTTTAATACTATTTAATACTGTTCAATACTCTTTAATACTGTTCAATACTCTTTAATACTATTTAATACTGTTCAATACTCTTTAATACTGTTCAATACTCTTTAATACTGTTCAATACTCCTTTATACTGTTCAATACTCTTTAATACTCTTTAATACTGTTCAGTACTCTTTAATACTGTACAATACTGTTTAATACTGTTATAAACACTCATATAAACAGATCTATACGTTTGACCTCTCTAGTTAAAGCACAATAATACTGTTTAATACTCTTTAATACTTTTTAAATACTGTATAGTACTCTTTAATACTGTTCAATGCTGTTTACTACTGTTAAATACTTTTTAATACTGTACAGTACTCTTTAATACTGTTCAATGGTGTTTACTACTGTTAAATACTTTTTAATACTGTACAGTACTCTTTAATACTGTTCAATGGTGTTTACTACTGTTAAATACTTTTTAGATACTGTACAGTATTCTTTAATACTGTTCAATGCTGTTTACTACTGTTCAATACTTTTAATACTGTACAGTACTCTTTAATACTGTTCAATGCTGTTTACTACTGTTCAATACTTTTTAATACTGTACAGTACTCTTTAATACTGTTTAATACTCTTCAGTACTCTTCAGTGCTGTTTAATACTGTTTAATACCCAATTAATTACTCTGTTTATAATGTTTATGCGGTTCTTTAAAACATTATATCATATTTTGATACTTTGATGTTTAAAAAGTACTTCTGTACTTAGTACTTCAGAAGTGTTTATTCTTCTACGTATATAAAAATCGTAAAACTTAAAGGGACTAAAAAATAAATTAGAATTAAGTATTAATTTATGTTAAGTATTAATTAAATGTTAGAAACAAATAAAAACAATGAAATAAAATAGAATATAAACACAATTAAGTAATAAAAGATAAAAAATGAAGTAAATCAAATACACCAATAGTACGAAGAAAGTAAATAATGAAAATAAAATAAAAAGTTAAATCTGAGATAAGATAGATAAAAGAACAGAATAAATAAAATAAAAAGGTAAAAGACCAAAAATGGAACAGGAAATAAAATAAATAAAATGGTTAAAGCTAAAACAGAAAAAACAGATAAATAGAAGGATGTAAAGCAGGTACAGGCTGTCTGGAGGTGGTTAAAACTAAAAGTTTAAAATGATTGAGTGAGTTTTAGAGTCCAGCTCTCTGGTGCTAACAGCAGATCTTCCCAGCTCAGTAGAAACTCCAGGACCTGACAGTCCAATCAGCAGAGTCTGATCATTACAGCTGTTTAGAGAAGATGGCTTTCAGGGACCAGTGTGTGACTATTTGTTGGGGTTTGAGCTTCTATGATAATTTAAGGTGGAACAGAGAAGAGATGCTAACTTCACATGTGAGACCAGTATGTGATACTCTATGCATGCTGTTAGCGCTATGCTAATCGGGGGTGTTAGTCTACATTAGCCTCGTAGCTCCAGGGCTAAAGCTGAGCTCAGACGAGCGACTGCACTTCGGGGGGGTGGGGGGGGGTGGGGGGGGGGGTTGGGGGAGATCAGACCTCCCCCCAGAACTACCGCTTTAATGAGTGTGTGCTGAGTTTGCAGGTGAGGGTAGAAACTTTCTTCTCCACCCTTTTGCCCCCATTTACCCCTCCCCCTGCCCCCTAGTGCCCACCCCCCCCACTCCCCGGCCCCCTTTAGACCTGCCTCTGTGAACGCGTGAAACTCTTCATTCTGAGTTGGTGGGACTGGGAGCACGTTCACTCTGGACACCAGAACCACTGCTGGAGGAACATACACTCGTTCTTCTTCTTCAGCATCACTCGTTCACTCGCTTTTCACGATTACGTGCAAATCTGAGATGCACTCGCTAAACATAAACAATTAAAACCTCTACGGGAGCTTTCTGGGGCAAAGTTCTCCAACAGACGAACTTCTGAAGGAGCTCTTTTTGGAAAAGTCGTCAGAACCAAACTGGGACCACTTTTTGGCAAAGTTCTCCAGTAGCTTTACCTGCCAGGGAGCTCTTTTTTGCGAGGTCTGGCCGACGCGAGGTTTCTACTGATTTCTTTTTGAGCTATTTAGCAACTCCAGCGCTGACCACGGCTACCATGTACAGCATGTTGGAGCACGATATCTCCATGAAAGGCCCGATGTCGGTCCACCACCAGCAGCAGCAGCAGGCTGGCCAGGGCGGCGTGATGGTTCCTGGACCCGGAGGAACCCACGCAGGAACGCACGGTGTCAGCAAACCGGCGCTACACAACCAGCACAACAAGAACGCCGACCCCATGGATAAGGTCAAGCGGCCCATGAACGCCTTCATGGTGTGGTCCCGGGGTCAGCGGCGTAAGATGGCGCAGGAGAACCCCAAGATGCACAACTCGGAGATCAGCAAGCGCCTGGGCGCCGAGTGGAAGCTGCTGACGGACGTGGAGAAGCGGCCGTTCATCGACGAGGCCAAGCGTCTGCGGGCGCTGCACATGAAGGAGCATCCGGACTACAAGTACAAGCCCAGACGGAAGAGCAAGCCGACGCTGAAGAAGGACAACCCGGGGGCCAAGTACCCGCTCGGCGGCGCCGGCCTGATGCCCATGCAGGGGTCCGGCGGGAGCCCCCGGATGGACGGGTACGGCTGGGGTCCGGCGGGCGGCTACGCGGCCATGCAGACCGACGCTCTGGGCTACGGTCAGCAGCTCCACCGCTACGAGCTGCAGAGCCTACAGTACCCCAGCTCCATGGCAACCGCACAGAGCTACATGAACGGAGGCAACTCGTACAGGTGAGCATCAAACTCCACAAAGCAGCTCCACTCTGGTTCTGGACCGACGAGCTCTTCAAGGGTCTCACTTTCATGTCCACTGAACTTTTTCAGATCTAGTTTAGTCTTCAAGGTTCAGTATTTTTAGTATTTTAAGTATTATAATACTTATACCACTTTAGACTACTTTACCTTCCATCACCAATATTTACCTTCTTATTCAGCATCTACTGTGAATTACTAATTGTATGTTATGAATTATTCAGTATGTACTATAACATATTCGGTATCTACTATTATTCAGTACTGTACTGCACTAATACATACTGTATACTGCACCACTACATAGTCTACCCTTCACCCCTGCTATACATACCGAATAGTATATCAATACATACTGGATTGTGTATCAATACATACTGTGCACTGTCCAACTACATATCATATACTACAGGAATATATAATGAGTTTTACATCAATACATACTGAACACTGCACAACTATATATACTGAATAGTATAACAATACATACTGAATACTGTATCAATTTAAACTGAATAGTATACCAATAAATACTTCATAACTATATATACTGAATAGTATACCAATACATACTGAACACTGCACAACTATATATTGTATACCCCACAGATATATACTTTTTATTATACCAATACATACTGTATGACACAAATACATACTGTATACTATACTAACACATGTATACTGTACTAAAGTATACATGTGCATACTATATGCAAAAATACACACTGTATACTTCCTACTGTACCACTAACATACTTTCATACTATATTAATTTCTACTATATACTATATTAATTAGTAGTATATATCACATACTCAGTCATTGTATCCAGTATGTATTATATTCAGTATCAGTCTGTTGGTTTGTTACACATTAAAAATAAAACCCTATCTCTCCTCTATAGCTCTATGTCCTATAGCTCCGCCCCCCAGCAGTCTGTGGTATCTATGGTGAAACCGGACACAGTGTCCCCGCCCCCAACTGCAGGCTCCGCCCCCCAACGCGGTGCGTTACACACTGACCTGCGGGACATGATCAGCATGTACATCCCCAACCCCGGAGACGCCCACCCCACCGACACGCACTCCCAGAGGGGCTACGCCACCAACATCCAGCAGCATTACCTCACCGGCACCAGCCCCCTCACTCACATCTGACCCCCACCTGCACACGGCCCCCCCAGACTGAAGGGTCATGTGACCTGCCAAGCCCTGACTGATTGGGCAGTGGCCGAGAGAGGCCCGTGTACTGGTGGGTGACTGGACGCCGGCCGTCCTCACCGAGAGCTTTGATCTACAAGAGCCAATCAGAACATGAGGCCGGACACTAGCGGCAGCGCTAACAGCGTCTTGCTAAGCTGCTAACACCTGGACCTTCATGACCAATGCGTACATACTAGTTTACTTCTGATTGGCCAGAGCAGAATGACAGAACTCACTGGTTGGCTAACTGCTGCTCATTTGCATGATGTTTAGAGGGAAGCATGCTGGCGGCTAACGGCGCTAAGCTAAGCTGCTGACTGCTGCTGGTGTTCTGGATTCAGAACTGCGTGAGTAACGAGGACCACGCCGAACACAGAACGTCAGAACGTCAGAACGTCAGAACTTCAGAACTTCAGAACGTCAGAACGTCCCGCCACTGCGTCACTAAACCAGATTAGAATTAGCTGAAAAGGTTCTAACTGATCTACTGCTGCTGTCCTGGACTCCTCCAGAGGGCCCGTCACCACTGAGGGCCCTGACGTAACATTACTGCTGCTTTTAGTCGTTAGTTAGGACGAGGTGTGAAAATCTTTGTTACTATAGAAACACACCTGAACGCTGGGATGTGCTAGCGCACGTGTAGGGGTTAAACTGGCAGAGGGAAGCTCGTCCAGCTACCTACTGTAACTACTGCAGCTGTGTTCGCTAACTAACTTTAGCCAGGCTACAGAAATGTTCCCAGCTCGTCACCAACTTAGTCAACACCAAATAACAAACCAACTACGCACCTGAACTTTACCTGCCCAGCACAGAGTCTGAGTCGTGGAGGCCACGTTACAGACACTGGAACGTAGTTACGTTATATAGCTAGCTAACCCTGCACGGGTACTGCTCTGGTGTCAGATAACATCACAACTTTTAAAGAATTAACATTTTAACATTAACAGAACCGTCTAGAACTCTTCACACGTTCCGTTATATCTGCACAGAACCTAATGGAACTTCACTAAGTTGCCATAAGCTAGTAATAATAACGACTTCGCTGTTTAGTAGTGATGTTGTGACAGAAGCTCATCGCTGTAGCAACACTGTGAGAAAGTAGACCACGTGGTGTTTGCTGGTTCAGTCAGGAACGTTCTTAGCTAGTTTATCACCAACTCACTACTAACCACAGCAAACTAGCTAACTAGCTCCATTTACCTGTATTACAACATCAGACGTTATAAAGACCACGTCACTATAAGAGCTGAAACTCTAGCTAAGGTCGCTAAAGCTAACTGGGTGGTTACTATGGGATGAGGTGGTGAAACTTATGCTAAATTTGCTAAAGCTAACTGGGTGGTTACAATGGGATGAGGTGGTGAAACCTTAGCTAATGTTGCTAAAGCTAACTGTCTGGTTATTGTAGAATGAGGTGGTGAAACCTTAGCTAATGTTGCTAAAGCTAAGTGGTTATAATAGGAGAAGCTGGTGAAGCTGTTTGCTAATGTTGCTAAAGCTAACTGTCTGGTTGTAATGGGAGAAGCTGGTGAAGCTGTTTGCTAATGTTGCTAAAGCTAACTGTCTGGTTGTAATGGGAGAAGCTGGTGAAGCTGTTTGCTAAGGTTGCTAAAGCTAACTGTCTGGTTATAATGGGAGAAGCTGGTGAAGCTGTTTGCTAAGGTTGCTAAAGCTAACTGGCTGGTTGTAATGGGAGAAGCTGGTGAAGCTGTTAGCTGAGGTTGCTAAAGCTAACTGGCTGGTTGTAATGGGAGAAGCTGGTGAAGCTGTTAGCTGAGGTTGCTAAAGCTAACTGTCTGGTTATATTGGGAGAAGCTGGTGAAGCTGTTTGCTAAGGTTGCTAAAGCTAACTGGCTGGTTGTAATGGGGAGAAGCTGGTGAAGCTGTTAGCTGAGGTTGCTAAAGCTAACTGGCTGGTTGTAATGGGAGAAGCTGGTGAAGCTGTTAGCTGAGGTTGCTAAAGCTAACTGTCTGGTTATATTGGGAGAAGCTGGTGAAGCTGTTTGCTAAGGTTGCTAAAGCTAACTGGCTGGTTGTAATGGGAGAAGCTGGTGAAGCTGTTTGCTAAGGTTGCTAAAGCTAACTGGCTGGTTGTAATGGGAGAAGCTGGTGAAGCTGTTAGCTGAGGGTGCTAAAGCTAACTGGCTGGTTGTAATGGGAGAAGCTGGTGAAGCTGTTAGCTGAGGTTGCTAAAGCTAACTGTCTGGTTATATTGGGAGAAGCTGGTGAAGCTGTTTGCTAAGGTTGCTAAAGCTAACTGGCTGGTTGTAATGGGAGAAGCTGGTGAAGCTGTTAGCTGAGGTTGCTAAAGCTAACTGGCTGGTTGTAATGGGAGAAGCTGGTGAAGCTGTTTGCTAATGTTGCTAAAGCTAACTGGCTGGTTGTAATGGGAGAAGCTGGTGAAGCTGTTAGCTGAGGTTGCTAAAGCTAACTGGCTGGTTGTAATGGGAGAAGCTGGTGAAGCTGTTAGCTGAGGTTGCTAAAGCTAACTGGCTGGTTGTAATGGGAGAAGCTGGTGAAGCTGTTAGCTGAGGTTAGCTTACAGAACTGCCAGGCTATAGAACCAGAGGTAGCCCACAGTGCCCAGAGCAGACCTCCAGGTCAGTGTGAGCTGGTGAAGGAAGCTGGATGTTATGAGGGCTGAGAAGGAGATCCAGGTGGAATGTGTTTGTGTAATTCTGAAGAAGTGATAAACGCTGAGTTCTTCATGTTTAATGTGTCGTAGTTTCAGATGCGTGCTGGTGTATTTCTGTACGAAACTATTCAGATTTAAACTACTGACTTTACAGGAGGAGGAAAAACATCACAGCCTTGGAATGGAAGTCAATGGAACCAGTCAGTCTGAAATGTTTGTGTTGGTCTGTTTATTATAAAAGTCCAGCTCAGAGTAAACGATACCCGGAGTTTCCAAATTACACAAAAAAAGAAAAATGGACAAAAATGAAAATACAGTCTAGAACCGTGTTCTAGAGCCATGTTCCGGACTGTTCTGAACCAATTTAACCCCTACATGTGTTTCGGCACCTGTGACGACATCCGAGAGGAAGGTGTTAAGAGTCGTGTCCCGGGTGAGGGACTCCTCTGTATCTTCTGGTGAAAGACTGAAGTGGAGGACGTGGAGGAGGAAGCTGGTGGAGGTTCTCCTGCAGACGCGGTCTGGACGAGTATGTACAGTTAAAGCTTCGTTTATCTGGTTTGTGTGTTGACGGCTCTTACAGTAAGAGTCAGTAATGTGTTATACGACTTCTCGACTTTGATGGAAAAAAAGAAAAAAAGTAAAAAAGTAATAAAGTATTTTATTATTTTTGTACGTTCCTCTTGTTTGGGTCCTTCTTACACACGTAAACCTGCACGTCTAACACAGTCAGCTCTATTTACACCACAAACAAAATCACAAACATCTTCATCACTTCACTTCCTGACACTGTAAACACTGTAAACAAACACTGTAAACACTTAAACACTGTAAACAAACACTTTAAACACTGTACCAGCTATTAATAAAATTCAACTAACACTGTAAACAAACACTGTTAACACTTTAAACAAACACTGTAAACACTTTAAAGACTGTAAACAAACACTGTAAACACTTTAAACACTGTACCAGCTATTAATAAAATTCAACTAACACTGTAAACAAACACTGTTAACACTTTATACAAACACTGTAAACACTTTAAAGACTGTAAACAAACACTAAACACTTTAAACACTGTACCAGCTATTAATAAAATTCAACTAACACTGTAAACAAACACTGTTAACACTTTAAACAAACACTGTAAACACTTTAAAGACTGTAAACAAACACTGTAAACACTTTAAACACTGTACCAGCTATTAATAAAATTCAACTAACACTGTAAACAAACACTGTTAACACTTTATACAAACACTGTAAACACTTTAAAGACTGTAAACACTGTAAACAAACACTGTAAACACTTTAAACACTGTACCAGCTATTGATAAAATTAAACTAACACTGTAAACAAACACTGTTAACACTTTATACAAACACTATAAACACTTTAAAGACTGTAAACACTGTAAACAAACACTTTAAACACTGTACCAGCTATTAATACGTTAACTAGTTTAAATAAACCATTAAATTAAACTAACACTGTAAACAAACACTGTTAACACTTTAAACAAACACTGTAAACACTTTAAAGACTGTAAACACTGTAAACAAACACTGTAAACACTTTAAACACTGTAAACAAACACTTTAAACACTATAAACAAACTAAACACTAAACAGACACTGTACACACTTTAAACACTGTAAATACTGTAAACAAACACTGTAAACAAACACTAAACACTCTAAACAATGTAAACAAACCCGGTAAACACTGTAAACACTTTAAACACTCAACACTGTAAACAAACACTGTAAACAAACACTTTAAACACTGTAAACTAACACTGTAAACACTTTAAGCACTGTAAACAAACACTGTAAACGCTGTAAACAAACACTTTAAACACTAAACACTGTAAAAAAACACGGTAAACACTGTAAACACTTTAAACACTCAACACTGTAAACAAACACGGTAAACACTGTAAACAAACACTGTAAACACTAAACAAACACCGTAAACAAACTATGTAAGCACTGCAAACAAAAACTGTAAACACTCCCAAGACTGTAAACAAACACTCTAAACACTGTAAACAAACACTGTAAACAAACACTCTAAACACTGTACCAGCTATTAACACATTAACTGGTTTAAATAAACCATTAAATTAATACATATAACCACCGTATCCCTCCACCGTCATAACCAGCGTCCTGCATGTATCCCTCCACCATGAATGGAGTTTAAGACTGAGATCTTCTCTAAACTATCATAAACAGCGTCTCAGAATCAGACAGTGTATTTATAACATCTACTGTAAGAACTTTCTGTGAGGAGCTTCTAGAGGTGGACGTCTGGTTCCATTCACCTCCACTGTGAACAGATCTGACTGTATCTAGAACCGAGAGTTTCACACAGAACCCACTCTGAACAACTCTGTTTACATTTTAATTGATTAAAAATGCTATGAATATTAAAAGACTGTGGGTGGAGTTCCCCCTTCATACAGAGAATAATAATAACTGATATTATAACTGATCTTTTTCTTTTCCCTTTTTAGGGGTCGCGAGTCGTCCTCCTCCATCTCACTCTGTCCTCTGTGTCCTCTGTCCTCACACCAACTACTTCCATGTCCTCTCTAACTGTATCCATATATTTCCTCTTTGTCTTTTTCCTGGCAACTTCATTTCTAACATCCTTCTACCAACATAGCTACTGTCCCCCCTCTGGACATGTCCAAACTGTCTCAGTCTGGTCTCTCTAACTTGATCTCCTAGTAGTTTAACATAGGTGGTCTCACCACTGTCTCCAAACCATACAACATAGCTGGTCTCACCACTGTCTCCAAACCATACCATACACCATAGCTGGTCTCACCACTGTCTTCAAACCATACAACATAGCCAGTCTCACCACTGTCTCCAAACCACACACCATAGCTGGTCTCACCACTGTCTCCGAACCACACAACATAGCTGGTCTCACCACTGTCTCCAAACCACACAACATAGCTGGTCTCACCACTGTCTCCAAACCATACAACATAGCCGGTCTCACCACTGTCTGCAAACCACACACCATAGCTGGTCTCACCACTGTCTTCAAACCATACAACATAGCTGGTCCCACCACTGTCTCTAAACTATACAACATAGCTGGTCTCACCACTGTCTCCAAACCATACAATATAGCTGGTCTCACCACTGTCTCCAAACCGTACAACATAGCTGGTCTCACCACTGTCTCTTAACTATACAACATAGCTGGTCTCACCACTGTCTCCAAACCATACAACATAGTTGGTCTCACCACTGTCTCCGAACCACACAACATAGCTGGTCTCACCACTGTCTCCAAACCACACAACATAGCTGGTCTCACCACTGTCTCCAAACCATACAACATAGCCGGTCTCACCACTGTCTGCAAACCACACACCATAGCTGGTCTCACCACTGTCTCCAAACCATACAACATAGCCGGTCTCACCACTGTCTGCAAACCACACACCATAGCTGGTCTCACCACTGTCTTCAAACCATACAACATAGCTGGTCCCACCACTGTCTCTAAACTATACAACATAGCTGGTCTCACCACTGTCTTCAAACCATACAACATAGCCAGTCTCACCACTGTCTCCAAACCACACACCATAGCTGGTCTCACCACTGTCTCCGAACCACACAACATAGCTGGTCTCACCACTGTCTCCAAACCACACAACATAGCTGGTCTCACCACTGTCTCCAAACCATACAACATAGCCGGTCTCACCACTGTCTGCAAACCACACACCATAGCTGGTCTCACCACTGTCTTCAAACCATACAACATAGCTGGTCCCACCACTGTCTCTAAACTATACAACATAGCTGGTCTCACCACTGTCTCCAAACCATGCAATATAGCTGGTCTCACCACTGTCTCTAAACCTTACAACCTAGCTGGTCTCACCACTGTCTCTAAACCATACAACATAGCTGGTCTAACCACTGTCTCTTAACTATACAACATAGCTGGTCTCACCACTGTCTCCGAACCATACAATATAGCTGGTCTCACCACTGTCTCCAAACCGTACAACATAGCTGGTCTTACCACTGTCTCTTAACTATACAACATAGCTTGTCTCACCACTGTCTCCAAACCATACAATATAGCTGGTCTCACCACTGTCTCCAAACCGTACAACATAGCTGGTCTCACCACTGTCTCCAAACCATACAGCATAGTCAGTCTCACCACTGTCTCTAAACTATACAACATAGCTGGTCTCACCACTGTCTCAGAACCTTACAACATAGCTGGTCTCAACACTGTCTCTAAACTATACAACATAGCTGGTCTCACCACTGTCTCCAAACTATACAATATAGCTGGTCTCACCACTGTCTCCAAACCATACAACATAGCTGGTCTCACCAATGTCTTCAAATCACACAACATAGCTGGTCTCACCACTGTCTTCAAACCACACAACATAGGTGGTCTCACCACTGTCTCTAAACTATACAATATAGCTGGTCTCACCACTGTCTTCAAACCATACAACATAGCTGGTCTCACCAATGTCTCCAAACCACACAACATAGCTGGTCTCACCACTGTCTCTAAAATATACAACATAGTTGGTCTCACCACTGTCTCCAAACCACACAACATAGCTGGTCTCACCACTTTCTCCAAACCACACAACATAGCTGGTCTCACCACTGTCTCTAAACTATACAAGATAGCTGGTCTCACCACTGTCTTCAAACCATACACCATAGCTGGTCTCACCACTGTCTCTAAACCATACAACATAGCAGGTCTCACCACTGTCTCCAAACCACACAACATAGCAGGTCTCACCACTGTCTCCAAACCGTACAACATAGCAGGTCTCACCACTGTCTCCAAACCACACAACGTAGCTGGTCTCACTGTCTCACCATTCGCTTCTAAGTCAACAAAGACACAGTGGAGCTCTTTCTGACCCTCTCTGTTCTTCTCCATCAGCATCCTCAAAGCAAAGTTGGCATCTGTGGTGCTCTTTCTTGGCATGAAACCAAACTGCTGCTCACAGATAGTTACCTCGTCTAAGTCTAGCTTCCACAACCCTCTCCCAGATCTTCACCGTGTGGCTCATCAACTTAATACCCCTGTAGTTGTTACTCTGTAGTCCTTCCTAGACAGCTCCATACCTCCACTGGTATGTCATCAGGTCCAACTGCCTTCCCTTTCTTCATGCTCTTCAAAGCTTTCTGAACTTCATTCTCACTGATCATTCCTACTTCCTGATCCACAGTTTCTATGACCTCTACTCTTCTTTCCCTTTCATTCTCTTCATTCATTAGCTCCTCAAAGAACTCCTTCCATCCTCCCATCACACTCTCCACACTTGTTAGAACATCACTGTTCCTATCTTTAACAAGTCTAACCTGCTGCACATCCTTTCCAGTCTGATTCCTCTGAAGTCCTTTTCACCTTCTTTAGTGTCCAACCTCCCATACAGCTCATCATACACCTTAACTACTTCTCTACATCTGATATAATTAATATTATAACTAATATTACAAGTAATATTATAAGTGATTTAAAACTGATATAACTGATATTATAAATATAACTGATATTATAACTAATATTATAACTGATGTTATAAGTGATATTGTAAATTATATTATAACTTATATTATAACTAATATTATAACTGATGTTATAAGTGATATTGTAAATTATATTATAACTGATATAACTAATATTATAACTGATGTTATAAGTGATATTGTAAATTATATTATAACTGATATTATAACTAATACTATAACTGATGTTATAACTAATATTATAACTGATATTATAAGTGATATAAAACTGATATAACTAATATAAATAATATAACTGATATAAGTGATATAAAACTGATATAACTGACATTATAAATAAAATAACCTGATAAAACTGATATTATAACTGATGTTATAAGTGATATAAAACTGATATTATAACTAATACTATAAGTGATATTGTAAATTATATTATAACGAATATTATAACTGATGTTATAAGTGATATTATAACTGATGTTATAAGTGATATAATTAATATTATAAATAATATAACTGATAATATAACTAATATTATGACTGATGTTATAAGTGATATAAAACAGATATAACTGATATTATAAATAAAATAACTGATATTATAACTAATACCATAAGTGATATTCTGATATAATTGATATTGTAAATAATATTATAACTGATATTAAATAATATAACTGATATTATAAGTGATAAAACTGATATAACTAATATTATAAATAATATAACTGATAATATAACTAATATTATGACTGATGTTATAAGTGATATAAAACTGATATAACTGATGTTATAAATAAAATAACTGATATTATAATTAATATTATAAATAATATAACTGATATTATAACTAATATTATAACTGATATTATAACTAATTTATAACTGATATTATAAGTGATATAACAAGCTAAAACACTTTCTATTAGCCAAGAAAACACTCTTTATCGTTTCTGTCTGCATATACTATCTCTCTATATTTAGTCTCTCTCTAGTCTCTTTAATCTCTCTCTCTGATGTGTCTCTTCTGTTTCTATATAGTCTTTCTCTCTATAGTCTCTCTCTATAGTGTCTCCAGTCTCTCTCTCTATAGTGGTTCTCTCTAGTTTCTCTCTCTGGTCTCTCTTTAAAGTCTCTCTCTCTTTCTCTCTGCTCTGTAGTGTCTCTCTGTCCTGTGCTGAGAGTGTTCAGTGTGTAATTGGGCTGTTTGGAGGGGTGTATTGTGTGTATTGTGTGTATTGAGTGTATTGTGGTGCTGCAGGTGCGCGGGGGGGGGGTGGGGGGTATATGAGGGGGTGGGGGATGGAGGGGTAAATCCCTCCGTTTCTCAGCGCCTCTTATTCCTCCTTTATTCCTGTCTTTTCTTCTCCTTTCCCTCGCTCTCCTGCTGGGCAGAAAATTAGCGCTGCATTGAGTGGCCTCTCCGCTCACTCTCAGCTTAACCCTCTCACCGCTAACGCTATTCTAATGCTAATGCCCTCAGGGGCGGCTAATCGGGGGCTCGAGGAGGGGGGACGCTAGCAAGAGAAGTGCAGAGGGGGAGACACTAAACTTCCACTCCGTATTCACTAAACTTTACTACATACAGCTTATAACACTGTAATAAACACAAACCTTCACTAAACTTCACTACATACAGCTTATAACACTGTAATAAACACAAACATCCACTAAACTTCACTACATACAGCTTATAACACTGTAATAAACACAAACATCCACTAAACTTCACTACATACAACTTATAACACTGCAATAAACACAAACATCCACTAAACTTCACTACATACAGCTTATAACACTGTAATAAGCACAAACCTCTACTAAACTTCACAACATACAGCTTATAACACTGTAATAAACACAAACCCTCAAAAAACTTTACTACATACAGCTTATAACACTGTAATAAACACAAACCTCCACTAAACTTCACTACATACAGCTTATAACACTGTAATAAACACAAACCTCCACTGCAGTTCATTACATACAGCTTATAACACTGTAATAAACACAAACCCTCAAAAAACTTTACTACATACAGCTTATAACACTGTAATAAACACAAACCTCCACTAAAATTCACTACATACAGCTTATAACACTGTACTAAACACAAACCTCCACTGCACTTCACTACATACAGCTTATAACACTGTAATAAACACAAACCTCCACTAAACTTCACTACATACAGCTTATAACACTGTAATAAACACAAACATCCACTAAACTTCACTACATACAACTTATAACACTGTAATAAACACAAACATCCACTAAACTTCACTACATACAACTTATAACACTGCAATAAACACAAACATCCACTAAACTTCACTACATACAGCTTATAACACGGTAATAAACACAAACCTCTACTAAACTTCACAACATACAGCTTATAACACTGTAATAAACACAAACCCTCAAAAAACTTTACTACATACAGTTTATAACACTGTAATAAACACAAACCTCCACTAAACTTCACTACATACAGCTTATAACACTGTAATAAACACAAACCTCCACTGCACTTCATTACATACAGCTTATAACACTGTAATAAACACAAACCCTCAAAAAACTTTACAACATACAGCTTATAACACTGTAATAAACACAAACCTCCACTAAACTTCACTACATACAGCTTATAACACTGTAATAAACACAAACCTCCACTGCACTTCACTACATACAGCTTATAACACTGTAATAAACACAAACCTCCACTAAACTTCACTACATACAGCTTATAACACTGTAATAAGCACAAACCTCCACTAAACTTCACTATTTACAGCTTATAACACTGTAATAAACACAAACATCCACTAAACTTCACTATATACAACTTATAACACTGCAATAAACACAAACATCCACTAAACTTCACTACATACAGCTTATAACACGGTAATAAACACAAACCTCTACTAAACTTCACTATATACAGCTTATAACACTGTAATAAACAAACCCTCAAAAAACTTTACTACATACAGCTTATAACACTGTAATAAACACAAACCTCCACTAAACTTCACTACATACAGCTTATAACACTGTAATAAACACAAACCTCCACTAAACTTCACTACATACAGCTTATAACACTGCAATAAACACAACCCTCCACTAAACTTCACTACATACAGCTTATAACACTGTAATAAGCACAAACCTCCACTAAACTTCACTATATACAGCTTATAACACTGTAATAAACACAAACCTTCACTAAACTTCACTACATATAGCTTATAACACTGTAATAAACACAAACCTCCACTAAACTTCACTACATACAGCTTATAACACTGTAATAAACACAAACATCCACTAAACTTCACTACATACAGCTTATAACACTGTAATAAACACAAACCTCCACTAAACTTCACTACATACAGCCTATAACACTGTAATAAACACAAACCTCCACTAAACTTCACTACATACAGCTTATAACACTGTAATAAACACAAACCTCCACTAAACTTCACTACATACAGCTTATAACACTGTAATAAGCACACACCTCCACTAAACTTCACTACATACAGCTTATAACACTGTAATAAGCACAAACCTCCACTAAACTTCACTATATACAGCTTATAACACTGTACTAAACACAAATATCCACTAAACTTCACTATATACAGCTTATAACACTGTAATAAACACAATACACTTGCTATACATTGTCTAAATGCTGTAATAAATCTAAAGCCACTTATTTTTAGGAAAAACATTTCTCCCTGTTTACAGCTTCCCAAAGACCCTCGGATCAGCCAGAAGACCCTGAAATAAAGTTATGTTGATGGCAAAAATAGATCATAGACGTTTAAATGAAATGTTCCAGCAGAAGAACCTGATCACAACTGTGACACATGGCGGCGGCAGTATCACAGAACAGCTCTGAATCCTGGATTATACCAAGAACCTGTTCAGATTAGAACCTCTATTAGTGACATGCAACGGAAAGACATATACCCTAAACCCACCAGTTAGTCTTCAGACAACGGACCCACCATAACATGTCTACAGATAATGGACCCACCAAAACATGGACCCACCAGTTCATCTACAGATAATGGACCCACCAGTTCGTCTACAGATAATGGACTCACCAAAACATGTCTACAGATAATGGACCCACCAAAACATGGACCCACCAGTTCATCTACAGATAATGGACCCACCAGTTCGTCTACAGATAATGGACTCACCAAAACATGTCTACAGATAATGGACCCACCAAAACATGGACCCACCAGTTCATCTACAGATAATGGACCCACCAGTTCGTCTACAGATAATGGACTCACCAGTTAGTCTTCAGATAATGGACCCACCAAAACCTGGAGTCAACAGTTCGTCTACAGACAACGGACCCACCAAAACATGGACCCACCAATTAGTCTTCAGATAATGGACCCACCAGTTAGTCTTCAGATAATGGACCTACCAAAACATGGACCCACCAGTTTGTCTACAGATAATGGACCCACCAAAACATGGATCCACCAGTTCGTCTACAGATAATGTAGAAGGAATGTTGGATTTTAGTTTAGTGGACAGACTGAGAACCTAAGATCAGTGTTAATGCTAGAAACCCACCAACACAGCAGAGCTGAAGCAGTTCTGAGAGGAGGAACGGGCTGAGATTCCTCCAGAGTTCAGGCTGATCAGCACTTACAGGAACGGTTTGTTTGAAGTCATTGCTGCTCCTGAGAGCAGAGCTTCACACACTTTTCCCAAC
>CM038726.1:39067967-39080467 GCA_021613375.1 Megaleporinus macrocephalus | reverse complement strand
AATGAGAAACTGTAATTCAGTTTATATACATTACCTACATTTAGTTATACACTCAACCTAATGAGAAACTGTAACTCAGTTTATATACAATACCTACATTTAGAGTTATACATTCAACATAATGAAAAATTGTAACTCAGTTTATATAAAATACCTACATTTAGAGTTATACATTCAAACATATGGGAAACTGTAACTCAGTTTATATACAATACCAACATTTAGAGTTATACATTCAACATAATGAGAAACTGTAAGTCAGTTTATATACAATACCTACATTTAGAGTTATACATTCAACCTAATGAGAAACTGTAATTCAGTTTATATACAATACCTACATTTAGAGTTATACATTCAACCTAATGAGAAACTGTAGACTCAGTTTATATACAATACCTACATTCAGAGTTATACATTCAACCTAATGAGAAACTGTAACTCAGTTTATATACAATACCTACATTCAGAGTTATACATTCAACCTAAAGAGAAACTGTAACTCAGTTTATATACAATACCTACATTTAGAGTTATACATTCAACCTAATGAGAAACTGTAACTCAGTTTATATACAATACCTACATTTAGAGTTATACCTTCAACCTAATGAGAAACTGTAACTCAGTTTATATTCAATACCTACATTTAGAGTTATACATTCAACCTAATGAGAAACTGTAATTCAGTTTATATACAATACTTACATTTAGTTATACACTCAACCTAATGAGAAACTGTAACTCAGTTTATATTCAATACCTACATTTAGAGTTATACATTCAACCTAATGAGAAACTGTAATTCAGTTTATATTCAATACCTACATTTAGAGTTATACATTCAACCTAATGAGAAACTGTAACTCAGTTTATATACAATACCTACATTTAGACTTTCTACATTCAACCTAATGAGAAACTGTAACTTAGTTTATATACAATACCTACATTTAGAGTTATACACTCAACCTAATGAGAAACTGTAACTCAGTTTATATACAATACCTACATTTAGAGTTATACATTCAACCTAATGAGAAACTGTAACTCGGTTTATATACAATACCTACATTTAGAGTTATACACTCAACCTAATGAGAAACTGTAACTCGGTTTATATACAATACCTACATTTAGAGTTATACATTCAACCTAATGATAAACTGTATCTCAGTTTATATACAATACCTACATTTAGAGTTATACATTCAACCTAATGAGAAACTGTAACTCGGTTTATATACAATACCTACATTTAGAGTTATACATTCAACCTAATGAGAAACTGTAACTCAGTTTATATACAATACCTACATTTAGAGTTATACATTCTGATCTATATCTGCAGTAAGGACAGTATCTCAGAGTAATGTTACCCGATAGGGAAGCTGTGGTGGACGCAGAACGCAACATGAACAGAAACAGCGAGCAAGTCCAGCAGAGCTGAAACCAGACTGAGGCCTTCAGAACTGCCCGCCCGAGATATCGTCCATATCTGAGGCAAAGGAGCTGAACACGAGAGAGAGGTATGGTAAAAATCTGCTGTAGACTGAGTGGGTGGAGCTAACTTGCTATAGACTATAACCAGAGAAACTTAAAGTGTTTAAAGTTTAAAGTGTGTATGTTTATGTTTGTATGTAAACATACAACGATGATGTATCACAGTGAGAAGAGAAGGAGAACTTACCCAGCAGGGTTCCCACCATCCACCAGGCCACCACTTTACTGAGAACAACCTTCAGACACGGCACTGCAGAGAAGAACCAGCAGAACCACTAATGACCTCAGAGCAGAATAATCTACCAGTGTTTACAAACCAAACAAGAACTTCACTCAGAGGAGCAGAGATCACACATCACACTACACTACAGTACACTATACTACACTACACCACACTACAGTACACTACACCACACTACACTACACCACACTACAGTACAGTACACCACACTACACCACACTACAGTACAGTACACTACACCACACTACACCACACTACAGTACACTACACCACACCACACTACAGTACACTACAGTACACCACACTACACCACACTACAGTACAGTACACCACACTACACTACAGTAGCCTACAATACATTACACTACAGTACACTACACTACACCACACTACAGTACAGTACACCACACTACACCACACTACAGTACACTACACTACACCACACTACACCACACTACAGTACAGTACACCACACTACACTACAGTAGCCTACAATACAGTACACTACAGTACACTACACTACACTACACTACACTACACTACAGTACAGTACACTACACTACACAACAGTACACTACACTACACTACACTACACCACACTACAGTACACTACACTACACTACAGTACACTACACTACACTACACTACACCACACTACAGTACACTACACTACACCACACTACAGTACAGTACACCACACTACACTACAGTACACTACACTACACTACAGTACACTACACCACACTACACTACAGTACACTATACTACACTACACCACACTACAGTATACTACACCACACTACACTACAGTACACTACATTACACCACACTACAGTACAGTACACCACACTACACTACACCACACTACAGTACACTACACTACACCACACTACACCACACTACAGTACACCACACTACACTACAGTACACCACACCACACTACACTTCAATACACCACACTACACTACAGTACATTAAACTACACTACACTACACCACACTACACTACACTACAGTACACCACACTACACTACAGTACATTACACTACACTACACTACACTACAGTACACTACACCACACTACACTACACTCCACCACACTACACTACACTACAGTACACTACACCACACTACACCACTATTACTACTACACCACACTACACTATACCACTATTACTACTGCACCACACTACACTACACTACTATTACTACTGCACCACATTACACTACACTACACCACTATTACTACTGCACCACACTACACTACACCACTATTACTACTGCACCACACTACACTACACTACTATTACTACTGCACCACATTACACTACACTACACCACTATTACTACTGCACCACACTACACTACACCACTATTACTACTGCACCACACTACACTACACTACTATTACTACTGCACCACACTACACTACACCACTATTACTACTGCACCACACTACACTACACCACTATTACTACTGCACCACACTACACTACACTACTATTACTACTGCACCACACTACACTACACCACTATTACTACTGCACCACACTACACTACACCACTATTACTACTGCACCACACTACACTACACTACACCACTATTACTACTGCACCACACTACACTACACTACACCACTATTACTACTGCACCACATTACACTATACCACTATTAATACTGCACCACACTACACTATACCACTATTACTACTGCACCACACTACACTACACTACACCACTATTACTACTGCACCACATTACACTATACCACTATTAATACTGCACCACACTACACTACACTACTATTACTACTGCACCACACTACACTACACCACTATTACTACTGCACCACACTACACTACACCACTATTACTACTGCACCACACTACACTACACTACACCACTATTACTACTGCACCACACTACACTACACTACACCACTATTACTACTGCACCACATTACACTATACCACTATTAATACTGCACCACATTACACTATACCACTATTACTACTGCACCACACTACACTACACTACACCACTATTACTACTGCACCACATTACACTATACCACTATTAATACTGCACCACACTACACTACACTACTATTACTACTGCACCACATTACACTACACTACACCACTATTACTACTGCACCACACTACACTACACCACTATTACTACTGCACCACACTACACTACACTACTATTACTACTGCACCACATTACACTACACTACACCACTATTACTACTGCACCACACTACACTACACCACTATTACTACTGCACCACACTACACTACACTACTATTACTACTGCACCACATTACACTACACTACACCACTATTACTACTGCACCACACTACACTACACCACTATTACTACTGCACCACACTACACTACACTACTATTACTACTGCACCACACTACACTACACCACTATTACTACTGCACCACACTACACTACACCACTATTACTACTGCACCACACTACACTACACTACACCACTATTACTACTGCACCACACTACACTACACTACACCACTATTACTACTGCACCACATTACACTATACCACTATTAATACTGCACCACACTACACTATACTATACTACACTACACCACACCACTATTACTACTGCACCACACTACACTACACTACTATTACTACTACACCACACTACACTACACTACACTACACCACTATTACTACTGCACCACACTACACTACACCACTATTTCTACTGCACCACTATTACTACTACTACACCACACTACACTACACTACAGTACACCACACTACACTACAGTACAATACACCACACTACACAACACTACACTACAATACACCACACCACACTACACTACACCACTTATTACTACTACACCCCACTACACCACTGTTACTACTACACCACACTACACTACACTACACCACTATTACTACTGCACCACACTACACTACTATTACTACTGCACCACACTACACTACACTACTATTACTACTGCACCACACTACACTACACCACTATTACTACTGCACCACACTACACTACACTACTATTACTACTGCACCACACTACACTACACTACTATTACTACTGCACCACACTACACTACACTACACCACTATTACTACTGCACCACACTACACTACACCACTATTACTACTGCACCACACTACACTACACTACTATTACTACTGCACCACACTACACTATACTATACTACACTACACCACACCACTATTACTACTGCACCACACTACACTACACCACTATTACTACTGCACCACACTACACTACACTACTATTACTACTGCACCACACTACACTATACTATACTACACTACACCACACCACTATTACTACTGCACCACACTACACTACACCACTATTACTACTGCACCACACTACACTACACTACTATTACTACTGCACCACACTACACTACACTACACTACTATTACTACTGCACCACACTACACTACACTACACCACTATTACTACTGCACCACACTACACTACACTACACCACTATCACTACTGCACCACACTACACTACACCACTATTACTACTGCACCACACTACACTACACTACACCACTATTACTACTGCACCACACTACACTACACCACTATTACTACTGCACCACACTACACTACACTACTATTACTACTGCACCCCACTACACTACACTACACCACTATTACTACTGCACCACACTACACTACTATTACTACTGCACCACACTACACTACACTACACCACTATTACTACTGCACCACACTACACTACACTACACTACTATTACTACTGCACCACACTACACTACACTACACCACTATTACTACTGCACCACACTACACTACACTACACCACTATTACTACTGCACCACACTACACAACACTACTATTACTACTGCACCACACTACACTACACCACTATTACTACTGCACCACACTACACTACACTACACCACTATTACTACTGCACCACACTACACTACACTACTATTACTACTGCACCACACTACACTACACTACACCACTATTACTACTGCACCACATTACACTACACTACTGCACCACACTACACTACACTACTGCACCACACTACACTACACTACACTACTATTACTACTGCACCACACTACACTACACCACTATTACTACTGCACCACACTACACTACACCACTATTACTACTGCACCACACTACACTACACTACTATTACTACTGCACCACACTACACCACTATTACTACTGCACCACACTACACTACACCACTATTACTACTGCACCACACTACACTACACTACTATTACTACTGCACCACACTACACTACACTACACCACTATTACTACTGCACCACACTACACTACACCACTATTACTACTGCACCACACTACACTACACTACTATTACTACTGCACCACACTACACTACACCACTATTACTACTGCACCACACTACACTACACTACTATTACTACTGCACCACATTACACTACACCACTATTACTACTGCACCACACTACACCACACTACACTACTATTACTACTACACCCACCACTCTACATTACAGTACTTCTATTCACTATTTATTTTCTGTATAAATCCAACATTCTGCCCTGATTAAATATTAACTTTAATTTATTAATCTGTTTATGAATGTTATTGATTACATATTCTCTCACTCAGAGAAGTATTGGTAAATATGATGCTGGATTTGTTCAGTAGCCGCAGAACCAGCACACCAGTATTCAGCAGGTAGGTAAGTGGAGGTAAGTGAGTTAAGTACAGGTAAGTGCAGGTAAGTGAGTTAAGTACAGGTAATGCAGGTAGGTCAGGTAAGTGGACTAAGTACAGGTAGGTCAGGTAAGTGAGGTAAGTGCAGGTAGGTCAGGTAAGTGGACTAAGTACAGGTAGGTCAGGTAAGTGAGGTAAGTGCAGGTAGGTCAGGTAAGTGAGGTAAGCGCAGGTAGGTCAGGTAAGTGAGGTAAGTACAGGTAGGTTAGGTAGGTGAGGTAAGTGCAGGTAGGTCAGGTAGGTGGACTAAGTGCAGGTAGGTCAGGTAGGTGAGGTAAGTGCAGGTAGGTGGAATAAGTACAGGTAGGTCAGGTAAGTGAGGTAAGTACAGGTAGGTCAGGTAAGTGGACTAAGTACAGGTAGGTCAGGTAAGTGAGGTAAGTACAGGTAGGTCAGGTAGGTGAGGTAAGTACAGGTAGGTCAGGTAAGTGAGGTAAGCGCAGCTAGGTCAGGTAAGGCTCTCACCGTGAGTGAAGTCCAGCTGGTGGAAGAAACGCTCGTAACATTTTTCCGGCATGAAGTAAGTCAGAAGAAAAGATCTGAGCGCGGAGATCTGCTCTCCTGACTCGGCCATTGTTCAGAGAGGCGTTCACGACTGTGCTTCAGTCCGGACCGAGGATTGGCCGGCAGTGTCCCCGGGATTGGCTGGAGTAGACGCGTGTGGGCGGGGCTTGTCTGAATACGGGTGGGAAAGGGTTAGAAGCGTTTATCTGCTTCTCAGAAGTAAACAGTAAATTTCCAGTGAAACAGACTGATACGAACTGTTTTGGGGTCTGTGTTAGAGATAGTCCTCTAACTCTAGCTGTTTATTAGACACCAAACCGATCAGTTTATTAACGAACACGATCTGATTCTCACTTCACTCAGCAGCGGAGATCACCTGCATTGTTTTTGTAGCGCCACGCTTTGGCCACCAGGGGGCGACATAAACAACTGAACCTGTGAATCAACATTCCGAGTAGAAAGCTGCGGTGAAGTCGGACTAACTTCGTGGTTTTCTCGGAGTTCCGCTGATTTACAGCTCCAGTCATGATTCCCCCGCAGCTGAGGACCATAATGATCCCGTCGAGATCGCTCTGGAGCAGAACTGGACATGTAAGAGCAGGAGACAGTCTGGAATGTTACTCCAACTGTCCTCCTAAGAAAGCACACTCGGCTTACTCAGTAAACACTTTATTATTAAATATTAATCAGTATTAATAGAGTAACTAGTACTTTTACACTTTATTATTAAATATTAAACAGTATTAATAGAGTGACTAGTACTTTTACACTTTATTATTAAATATTAATCAGTATTAATAGAGTAACTAGTACTTTTACACTTTATTATTAAATATTAATCAGTATTAATAGAGTAAGTAGAGCTTTTACACTTTATTATTAAATATTAAACAGTATTAATAGAGTAACTAGTACTTTTACACTTTATTATTAAATATTAAACAGTATTAATAGAGTAACTAGTACTTTTACACTTTATTATTAAATATTAAGCAGTATTAATAGAGTAAGTAGTGATTTTTCACTTTATTATTAAATATTAATCAGTATTAATAGAGTAAGTAGAGCTTTTACACTTTATTATTATATATTAATCAGTATTAATAGAGTAAGTAGTGCTTTTACACTTTATTATTAAATATTAAACAGTATTAATAGAGTAACTAGTACTTTTACACTTTATTATTAAATATTAATCAGTATTAATAGAGTAACTAGTACTTTTACACTTTATTATTAAATATTAAACAGTATTAATAGAGTAAGTAGTGCTTTTACACTTCATTATTAAATATTAAACAGTATTAATAGAGTAACTAGTACTTTTACACTTTATTATTAAATATTAAACAGTATTAATAGAGTAAGTAGTGCTTTTACACTTTATTATTAAATATTAAACAGTATTAATAGAGTAAGTAGTGCTTTTACACTTTATTATTAAATATTAAACAGTATTAATAGTGTAACTAGTACTTTTACACTTTATTATTAAATATTAAACAGTATTAATAGAGAAAGTAGAGCTTTTACACTTTATTATTAAATATTAAACAGTATTAATAGAGTAAGTAGTACTTTTACACTTTAATATTAAATATTAAACAGTATTAATAGAGTAAGTAGAACTTTTACACTTTATTATTAAATATTAAACAGTATTAATAGAGTAAGTAGTACTTTTACACTTTATTATTAAATATTAAACAGTATTAATAGAGTAAGTAGTACTTTTACACTTTATTATTAAATATTAATCAGTATTAATAGAGTAAGTAGAACTTTTACACTTTATTATTAAATATTAAACAGTATTAATAGAGTAAGTAGTGCTTTTACACTTTATTATTAAATATTAAACAATATTAATAGACTTTGTTCTTTAAACTGGAGCTCACTACTACACTGAGGGGGAAAACTTATATAACGTACATATAACTTGTGTTTCCTCCATTGTGTTCAATTCAACACTAATCTCCACATTGTATTTACTATGAAACCCACCAGTGAAGCTACACGTGTCTTCTGAGTTTATCTGGATGTTGATGGTAAAATGTGGAAGATCTGAAAATACTAGGTTTTCTTTGGGGACTATTTGAACCTCACAGCGTCCTGCATGTATCCCTCCACCATGAATGGAGTTTAAGACTGAGATCTTCTCTAAACTATCATAAACAGAGTCTCAGAATCAGACAGTGTATTTATAACATCTACTGTAAGAACTTTCTGTGAGGAGCTTTTAGAGGTGGACGTCTGGTTCCATTCACCTCCACTGTGATCAGATCTGACTGTATCTAGAACAGAAAGTCACTATCACCTCTTCAGGTACAAATTGGTACTACAGTGACTCACTATCACCTCTTCAGGTACAAATTGGTACTACAGTGACTCACTATCACCTCTTCAGATACAAAGTAGTTCTACAGTGACTCACTATCACCTCTTCAGGTACAAAGTGCTACTACAGTGACTCACTATCACCGCATCAGGTACAAAGTGGCACTACAGTTACTCACTATCACCTCTTCAGGTACAAAGTAGTACTGCAGTGACTCACTATCACCACATCAGGTACAAAGTGGTACTACAGTGACTCACTATCACCACTTCAGGTACAAAGTGGTACTATAGTGACTCACTATCACCACTTCAGGTACAAAGTGGTACTACAGTGACTCACTATCACCACTTCAGGTAGAAAATGGTACTACAGTGACTCACTATCACCTCTTCAGGTACAAAGCGGTACTACAGTGACTCACTATCACCTCTTCAGGTACAAAGTGGTACTACAGTGACTCACTATCACCACTTCAGGTAGAAAGTGGTACTACAGAGACTCACTATCACCTCTTCAGGTACAAAGTGGCACTATAGTGACTCACTATCACCACTTCAGGTACAAAGTGGTACTACAGTGACCTTTAAACGTTGGCCATCTCATATTTCAGTGTGAGATTAAGCTTGTCTTTACCCGGAGAGCCAGTCATCATCAAACTGGCAGGAAACTGAAAGGAGCAGCTGAGACGAGTTTGTTGTGAATTTCAAAGAAAATGAAAGTAGCGAGCCGGCGCATGTTCTGGAAGGTTATAAACACCAATTAAAGTCCTGTGCGTGAATGTACTTACGAGAACTGATTAGTTCAGAAAGCAGTTATTACCCAGCAGCTCACATACACGTCCACACATCACAGACTAAACCACAGCAGCTTGTTTGCATGCTCGGCCTGCCGCCTCAGGGAAGCCTGTTCTCGGGCCGGCTCTGCATGATATGAGCCAGTAGCAGGATACAGCAGTGCCTCCTGCTGAGAGGGGTCCGTCCCCAAAACCCTGAATCTAGTAATTAATAAGAGCTGTTTATTAACTGCATTAACTGCATTGGACTGGACTGAACTCTGGGTGGAGGTTGGGTGGGGGGTTTGCTGGGGGCTTTATGGGTGGGGTAACCGCCCTCCTCGTGCCAACACGGTTAAACGGGTTTAATGAAGTGTTCTTCGGCACGTTGCAGCGAGCAGCTGGAGTTTTCACATTCTGTACAAACGCAGGAAAAACTTAACACTGCAGCTCCATCTCACACCTCCATTAAATACAGTTTAAACTGAATCTATGAATTCTATGAATGGACCAATAGAAACACTCAAATACAACTCAGAAGATGTTCTGGTTCCATTGACTCACAAAGTAAAACAGTTCTGGTCACTTATGTAAAGTCAGATGGCACAGTGGTGTAGTGGTTAGTATGGTGGTGTAGTGGTTAGTACAGTGGTGTAGTGGTTAGTACGGTGGTGTAGTGGTTAGTATGGTGGTGTAGTGGTTAGTATGGTGGTGTAGTGGTTAGTATGGTGGTGTAGTGGTTAGTACGGTGGTGTAGTGGTTAGTATGGTGGTGTAGTGGTTAGTATGGTGGTGTAGTGGTCAGTATGGTGGTGTAGTGGTCAGTATGGTGGTGTAGTGGTCAGTACGGTGGTGTAGTGGTTAGTATGGTGGTGTAGTGGTTAGTATGGTGGTGTAGTGGTTAGTACGGTGGTGTAGTGGTTAGTACGGTGGTGTAGTGGTTAGTACGGTGGTGTAGTGGTTAGTATGGTGGTGTATGGGTTAGTACGGTGGTGTAGTGGTTAGTATGGTGGTGTAGTAGTTAGTACGGTGGTGTAGTGGTTAGTATGGTGGTGTAGTGGTTAGTACAGTGGTGTAGTGGTTAGTACGGTGGTGTAGTGGTTAGTATGGTGGTGTATGGGTTAGTACGGTGGTGTAATGGTTAGTATGGTGGTGTAGTAGTTAGTACGGTGGTGTAGTGGTTAGTATGGTGGTGTAGTGGTTAGTACGGTGGTGTAGTGGTTAGTATGGTGGTGTAGTGGTTAGTATGGTGGTGTAGTGGTTAGTACGGTGGTGTAGTGGTCAGTATGGTGGTGTAGTGGTTAGTATGGTGGTGTTGTGGTCAGTACGGTGGTGTAGTGGTTAGTATGGTGGTGTAGTGGTTAGTATGGTGGTGTAGTGGTAAGTACGGTGGTGTAGTGGTCAGTATGGTGGTGTAGTGGTTAGTACGGTGGTGTAGTGGTCAGTATGGTGGTGTAGTGGTTAGTATGGTGGTGTAGTGGTTAGTACGGTGGTGTAGTGGTTAGTATGGTGGTGTAGTGGTTAATATGGTGGTGTAGTGGTTAGTACGGTGGTGTAGTGGTTAATATGGTGGTGTAGTGGTTAGTATAGTGGTGTAGTGGTTAGTAGGGTGGTGTAGTGGTTAGTATAGTGGTGTAGTGGTTAGTATGGTGGTGTAGTGGTTAATATGGTGGTGTAGTGGTTAGTACGGTGGTGTAGTGGTTAATATGGTGGTGTAGTGGTTAGTATGGTGGTGTAGTGGTCAGTACGGTGGTGTAGTGGTTAGTATGGTGGTGTAGTGGTTAGTATGGTGGTGTAGTGGTCAGTATGGTGGTGTAGTGGTTAGTATGGTGGTGTAGTGGTTAGTATGGTGGTGTAGTGGTCAGTATGGTGGTGTAGTGGTTAGTACGGTGGTGTAGTGGTTAATATGGTGGTGTAGTGGTTAGTATGGTGGTGTAGTGGTTAGTATGGTGGTGTAGTGGTCAGTATGGTGGTGTAGTGGTTAGTATGGTGGTGTAGTGGTTAGTATGGTGGTGTAGTGGTCAGTATGGTGGTGTAGTGGTTAGTACGGTGGTGTAGTGGTTAGTATGGTGGTGTAGTGGTTAGTACGGTGGTGTAGTGGTTAGTACGGTGGTGTAGTGGTCAGTATGGTGGTGTAGTGGTCAGTATGGTGGTGTAGTGGTCAGTATGGTGGTGTAGTGGTCAGTATGGTGGTGTAGTGGTTAGTACGGTGGTGTAGTGGTTAGTACGGTGGTGTAGTGGTTAGTATGGTGGTGTAGTGGTTAGTATGGTGGTGTAGTGGTTAGTATGGTGGTGTAGTGGTTAGTACGGTGGTGTAGTGGTTAGT
>CM038726.1:39057881-39066967 GCA_021613375.1 Megaleporinus macrocephalus | reverse complement strand
CAGGTTTACAGTTCTGAGTACTGAACGCTCAACAGTACACTATACAACAAAGTTATTACAGGTTTACAGTACTGAGTACTGAACTCTCACCATTACACTATATAACAGCATTATTACAGGTTTACAGTTCTGAGTACTGAACTCTCACTACTACACTATATAACAGTGTTATTACAGGTTTACAGTTCTGAGTACTGAACTCTCATTACTACTCTATATAGCAGTGTTACTACAGGCTTTCAGTTCTGAGTACTGAACTCTCACTATTATACTATATAACAGTGTTATTACAGGTTTCCAGTTCTAAGTACTGAACTCTCACTATTACACTATATAACAGTGTTATTACAGGTTTACAGTTCTGAGTACTGAACTTTCACCAGTACACTATATAACAGCGTTATTACAGGTTTACACTTCTGAGTACTGAACTCTCACAAGTACACTATATAACAGCGTTATTACAGGTTTACAATTCTGAGTACTGAACTCTCACTATTACACTATATAACAGCGTTATTACAGGCTTACAGTTCTGAGTACTGAACTCTCACTATTACACTATATAACAGTGTTATTACAGGCTTACAGTTCTGAGTACTGAACTCTCACTATTATACTATATAACAGTGTTATTACAGGTTTACAGTTCTGAGTACTGAACTCTCACCAGTACACTATATAACAGCGTTATTACAGGTTTACAGTTCTGAGTACTGAACTCTCACTATTACACTATATAACAGTGTTATTACAGGCTTACAGTTCTGAGTACTGAACTCTCACTATTATACTATATAACAGTGTTATTACAGGTTTACAGTTCTGAGTATTGAACTCTCACTATTACACTATATAACAGTGTTATTACAGGCTTACAGTTCTGAGTACTGAACTCTCACTATTATACTATATAACAGTGTTATTACAGGTTTACAGTTCTGAGTATTGAACTCTCACTATTACACTATATAACAGTGTTATTACAGGCTTACAGTTCTGAGTACTGAACTCTCACTATTATACTTTATAACAGTGTTATTACAGGTTTACAGTTCTGAGTACTGAACTCTCACTATTACCCTATAGAACAGTGTTATTACAGGTTTACAGTTCTGAGTACTGAACTCTCACCAGTACACTATATAACAGCGTTATTACAGGTTTACAGTTCTGAGTACTGAACTCTCACCAGTACACTATATAACAGCGTTATTACAGGTTTACAATTCTGAGTACTGAACTCTCAGTATTACACTGTATAACAGTGTTATTACAGGTTTACAGTTCTGAGTACTGAACTCTCACTATTACACTATATACCAGTGTTATTACAGGTTTACAGTTCTGAGTACTGAACTCTCACTATTACACTATATAACAGTGTTATTACAGGTTTCCAGTTCTGAGTACTGAACTCTCACTATTATACTTTATAACAGTGTTATTACAGGTTTACAGTTCTGAGTACTGAACTCTCACCAGTAAACTATATAACAGCGTTATTACAGGTTTACAGTACTGAGTACTGAACTCTCACCAGTAAACTATATAACAGCGTTATTACAGGTTTACAGTTCTGAGTACTGAACTCTCACTATTACACTATATAACAGTGTTATTACAGATTTACAGTTCTGAGTACTGAACTCTCAATACTACACTATATAACAGTGTTATTACAGGTTTACAGTTCTGAGTACTGAACGCTCACTACTACTCTATATAACAGTGTTATTACAGGCTTTCAGTTCTGAGTACTGAACTCTCACTATTATACTATATAACAGTGTTATTACAGGTTTCCAGTTCTGAGTACTGAACGCTCACTATTATACTATATAACAGTGTTATTACAGGTTTACAGTTCTGAGTACTGAACTCTCACCAGTACACTATATAACAGCGTTATTACAGGTTTACAGTTCTGAGTACTGAACTCTCACCAGTACACTATATAACAGCGTTATTACAGGTTTACAATTCTGAGTACTGAACTCTCACTATTACACTATATAACAGTGATATAACAGGCTTACAGTTCTGAGTACTGAACTCTCACTAGTAAACTATATAACAGTGTTATTACAGGTTTACAATTCTGAGTACTGAACTCTCACTATTATACTATATAACAGTGTTATTACAGGTTTACAGTTCTGAGTACTGAACGCTCAACAGTACACTATACAACAAAGTTATTACAGGTTTACAGTACTGAGTACTGAACTCTCACCATTACACTATATAACAGCATTATTACAGGTTTACAGTTCTGAGTACTGAACTCTCACTACTACACTATATAACAGTGTTATTACAGGTTTACAGTTCTGAGTACTGAACTCTCATTACTACTCTATATAGCAGTGTTACTACAGGCTTTCAGTTCTGAGTACTGAACTCTCACTATTATACTATATAACAGTGTTATTACAGGTTTCCAGTTCTAAGTACTGAACTCTCACTATTACACTATATAACAGTGTTATTACAGGTTTACAGTTCTGAGTACTGAACTTTCACCAGTACACTATATAACAGCGTTATTACAGGTTTACACTTCTGAGTACTGAACTCTCACAAGTACACTATATAACAGCGTTATTACAGGTTTACAATTCTGAGTACTGAACTCTCACTATTACACTATATAACAGCGTTATTACAGGCTTACAGTTCTGAGTACTGAACTCTCACTATTACACTATATAACAGTGTTATTACAGGCTTACAGTTCTGAGTACTGAACTCTCACTATTATACTATATAACAGTGTTATTACAGGTTTACAGTTCTGAGTACTGAACTCTCACCAGTACACTATATAACAGCGTTATTACAGGTTTACAGTTCTGAGTACTGAACTCTCACTATTACACTATATAACAGTGTTATTACAGGCTTACAGTTCTGAGTACTGAACTCTCACTATTATACTATATAACAGTGTTATTACAGGTTTACAGTTCTGAGTATTGAACTCTCACTATTACACTATATAACAGTGTTATTACAGGCTTACAGTTCTGAGTACTGAACTCTCACTATTATACTTTATAACAGTGTTATTACAGGTTTACAGTTCTGAGTACTGAACTCTCACTATTACCCTATAGAACAGTGTTATTACAGGTTTACAGTTCTGAGTACTGAACTCTCACCAGTACACTATATAACAGCGTTATTACAGGTTTACAGTTCTGAGTACTGAACTCTCACCAGTACACTATATAACAGCGTTATTACAGGTTTACAATTCTGAGTACTGAACTCTCAGTATTACACTGTATAACAGTGTTATTACAGGTTTACAGTTCTGAGTACTGAACTCTCACTATTACACTATATACCAGTGTTATTACAGGTTTACAGTTCTGAGTACTGAACTCTCACTATTACACTATATAACAGTGTTATTACAGGTTTCCAGTTCTGAGTTCTGAACTCTCACTATTACCCTTTATAACAGAGTTATTACAGGTTTACAGTTCTGAGTATTGAACTCTCACTATTACACTATATAACAGCGTTATTACAGGTTTACAATTCTGAGTACTGAACTCTCAGTATTACACTGTATAACAGTGTTATTACAGGTTTACAGTTCTGAGTACTGAACTCTCACCTTTACACCATATAACAGTGTTATTACAGGTTTACAGTTCTGAGTACTGAACTCTCACTATTACACTATATAACAGTGTTATTACAGGTTTCCAGTTCTGAGTTCTGAACTCTCACTATTACCCTTTATAACAGTGTTATTACAGGTTTACAGTTCTGAGTATTGAACTCTCACTATTACACTATATAACAGCGTTATTACAGGTTTAAAATTCTGAGTACTGAACTCTCAGTATTACACTATATAACAGCGTTATTACAGGTTTACAGTTATGAGTACTGAACTCTCACCTTTACACCATATAACAGTGTTATTACAGGTTTACAGTTCCGAGTACTGAACTCTCACTATTAAACTATATAACAGTGTTATTACAGGTTTACAGTTCTGAGTACTGAACTCTCACTATTACCCTATATAACAGTGTTATTACAGGTTTACAGTTCTGAGTACTGAACTCTCACTATTATACTTTATAACAGTGTTATTACAGGTTTACAGTTCTGAGTACTGAACTCTCACCAGTACACTATATAACAGCGTTATTACAGGTTTACAGTACTGAGTACTGAACTCTCACCATTACACTATATAACAGCATTATTACAGGTTTACAGTTCTGAGTACTGAACTCTCACTACTACACTATATAACAGTGTTATTACAGGTTTACAGTTCTGAGTTCTGAACTCTCACTATTACACTATATAACAGTGTTATTACAGGTTTCCAGTTCTGAGTTCTGAACTCTCACTATTACCCTTTATAACAGTGTTATTACAGGTTTACAGTTCTGAGTATTGAACTTTCACTATTACACTATATAACAGCGTTATTACAGGTTTACAGTTCTGAGTTCTGAACTCTCACTATTACACTATATAACAGTGTTATTACAGGTTTACAGTTCTGAGTACTGAACTCTCACCAGTACACTATATAACAGCGTTATTACAGGTTTACAGTTCTGAGTACTGAACTCTCACTATTACACTATATAACAGTGGTATTACAGGATTACAGTTCTGAGTACTGAACTCTCACTATTACACTATATAACAGTGATATTACAGGCTTACAGTTCTGAGTACTGAACTCTCACTATTACACTATATAACAGTGGTATTACAGGCTTACAGTTCTGAGTACTGAACTCTCACTATTACACTATATAACAGTGTTATTACAGGTTTACAGTTCTGAGTACTGAACTCTCACTATTACCCTATAGAACAGTGTTATTACAGGTTTACAGTTCTGAGTACTGAACTCTCACCAGTACACTCTATAACAGCGTTATTACAGGTTTACACTTCTGAGTACTGAACGCTCACCAGTACACTATATAACAGCGTTATTACAGGTTTACAATTCTGAGTACTGAACTCTCAGTATTACACTGTATAACAGTGTTATTACAGGTTTACAGTTCTGAGTACTGAACTCTCACTATTACACTATATAACAGTGTTATTACAGGTTTACAGTTCTGAGTTCTGAACTCTCACTATTACACTATATAACAGTGTTATTACAGGTTTCCAGTTCTGAGTTCTGAACTCTCACTATTACCCTTTATAACAGTGTTATTACAGGTTTACAGTTCTGAGTATTGAACTTTCACTATTACACTATATAACAGCGTTATTACAGGTTTACAATTCTGAGTACTGAACTCTCAGTATTACACTATATAACAGCGTTATTACAGGTTTACAGTTATGAGTACTGAACTCTCACCGTTACAATATATAACAGTGTTATTACAGGTTTACAGTTCTGAGTACTGAACTCTCACCAGTAAACTATATAACAGCGTTATTACAGGTTTACAGTACTGAGTACTGAACTCTCACCGTTACACTATATAACAGCGTTATTACAGGTTTACAGTTCTGAGTACTGAACTCTCACTATTACACTATATAACAGTGTTATTACAGATTTACAGTTCTGAGTACTGAACTCTCAATACTACACTATATAACAGTGTTATTACAGGTTTACAGTTCTGAGTACTGAACGCTCACTACTACTCTATATAACAGTGTTATTACAGGCTTTCAGTTCTGAGTACTGAACTCTCACTATTATACTATATAACAGTGTTATTACAGGTTTCCAGTTCTGAGTACTGAACGCTCACTATTATACTATATAACAGTGTTATTACAGGTTTACAGTTCTGAGTACTGAACTCTCACTATTACCCTATAGAACAGTGTTATTACAGGTTTACAGTTCTGAGTACTGAACTCTCACCAGTACACTATATAACAGCGTTATTACAGGTTTACAGTTCTGAGTACTGAACTCTCACCAGTACACTATATAACAGCGTTATTACAGGTTTACAATTCTGAGTACTGAACTCTCACTATTACACTATATAACAGTGATATTACAGGCTTACAGTTCTGAGTACTGAACTCTCACTATTAAACTATATAACAGTGTTATTACAGGTTTACAATTCTGAGTACTGAACTCTCACTATTATACTATATAACAGTGTTATTACAGGTTTACAGTTCTGAGTACTGAACGCTCACCAGTACACTATATAACAAAGTTATTACAGGTTTACAGTACTGAGTACTGAACTCTCACCATTACACTATATAACAGCATTATTACAGGTTTACAGTTCTGAGTACTGAACTCTCACTACTACACTATATAACAGTGTTATTACAGGTTTACAGTTCTGAGTACTGAACTCTCATTACTACTCTATATAGCAGTGTTACTACAGGCTTTCAGTTCTGAGTACTGAACTCTCACTATTATACTATATAACAGTGTTATTACAGGTTTCCAGTTCTAAGTACTGAACTCTCACTATTACACTATATAACAGTGTTATTACAGGTTTACAGTTCTGAGTACTGAACTTTCACCAGTACACTATATAACAGCGTTATTACAGGTTTACACTTCTGAGTACTGAACTCTCACAAGTACACTATATAACAGCGTTATTACAGGTTTACAATTCTGAGTACTGAACTCTCACCAGTACACTATATAACAGCGTTATTACAGGTTTACAGTTCTGAGTACTGAACTCTCACTATTACACTATATAACAGTGTTATTACAGGCTTACAGTTCTGAGTACTGAACTCTCACTATTATACTATATAACAGTGTTATTACAGGTTTACAGTTCTGAGTATTGAACTCTCACTATTACACTATATAACAGTGTTATTACAGGCTTACAGTTCTGAGTACTGAACTCTCACTATTATACTTTATAACAGTGTTATTACAGGTTTACAGTTCTGAGTACTGAACTCTCACTATTACCCTATAGAACAGTGTTATTACAGGTTTACAGTTCTGAGTACTGAACTCTCACCAGTACACTATATAACAGCGTTATTACAGGTTTACAGTTCTGAGTACTGAACTCTCACCAGTACACTATATAACAGCGTTATTACAGGTTTACAATTCTGAGTACTGAACTCTCAGTATTACACTGTATAACAGTGTTATTACAGGTTTACAGTTCTGAGTACTGAACTCTCACTATTACACTATATAACAGTGTTATTACAGGTTTACAGTTCTGAGTACTGAACTCTCACTATTACACTATATAACAGTGTTATTACAGGTTTCCAGTTCTGAGTTCTGAACTCTCACTATTACCCTTTATAACAGTGTTATTACAGGTTTACAGTTCTGAGTATTGAACTCTCACTATTACACTATATAACAGCGTTATTACAGGTTTACAATTCTGAGTACTGAACTCTCAGTATTACACTATATAACAGCGTTATTACAGGTTTACAGTTATGAGTACTGAACTCTCACCTTTACACCATATAACAGTGTTATTACAGGTTTACAGTTCTGAGTACTGAACTCTCACCAGTAAACTATATAACAGCGTTATTACAGGTTTACAGTACTGAGTACTGAACTCTCACTATTACACTATATAACAGCATTATTACAGGTTTACAGTTCTGAGTACTGAACTCTCACTATTACACTATATAACAGTGATATTACAGGCTTACAGTTCTGAGTACTGAACTCTCACCAGTACACTATATAACAGCGTTATTACAGGTTTACAGTTCTGAGTACTGAACTCTCACTATTACACTATATAACAGTGTAATTACAGATTTACAGTTCTGAGTACTGAACTCTCACTACTACACTATATAACAGTGTTATTACAGGTTTACAGTTCTGAGTACTGAACTCTCATTACTACTCTATATAACAGTGTTATTACAGGCTTTCAGTTCTGAGTACTGAACTCTCACTATTATACTATATAACAGTGTTATTACAGGTTTCCAGTTCTGAGTACTGAACTCTCACTATTACACTATATAACAGTGTTATTACAGGTTTACAGTTCTGAGTACTGAACTCTCACCAGTACACTATATAACAGCGTTATTACAGGTTTACAGTTCTGAGTACTGAACTCTCACCAGTACACTATATAACAGCGTTATTACAGGTTTACAGTTCTGAGTACTGAACTCTCGCTATTACACTATATATCAGTGTTATTACAGGTTTATAGTTCTGAGTACTGAACTCTCACTATTACACTATATAACAGTGTTACTACAGGTTTACAGTTCTGAGTACTGAACTCTCACCAGTACACTATATAACAGCGTTATTACAGGTTTACAGTTCTGAGTACTGAACTCTCACTATTACACTATATAACAGTGTTATTACAGGTTTACAGTTCTGAGTACTGAACTCTCGCTATTACACTATATATCAGTGTTATTACAGGTTTACAGTTCTGAGTACTGAACTCTCACTATTACACTATATAACAGTGTTTACAGCCTGTAAGAGTCATTCAGACAGGTTTGTTGTGAAGTGGTTGATTGTAGATAAAGTTTTCAGGAAATTATTTACACCTGGAGACCAAGATAAGCCCCCCTCACCCTGCCGCAACCCTCCGATCCTGGCTCCACATCACACCACCACATGCACCTACATGCCAACGTGTGCTCGCTTTGCTCCTGATTGGCACACAGCATCTCTGGGGGGAGTCGGAGGAGCCCTGGCGGGTCAGAGACGGGTTCTCGTGTTTTGCTTTAGGGAGTATTGTTTTTGGGATCTGCGCTCGCTGTGGAACATCTCTGTTCAGGATGTGCACCCTCAAAAATATCCTCATGAGCGTGTTTGGACTGTTGTTTCTGTCCTCCAGCTCCATCCTCTGCAACATTCTGCTCCTGCTGAAAGGCAAGATCACAGGCGAGGTGAAGCTGTCGGGGGGCTTCGTTGGAGGTCTCACGGTAAGCTGTGTTTAAACCAGGGGTTTTGATTTCTGTACAGATTATCACTGATCACCTGATAAACCATGTAACTGTAACCTAATCCAAACTATTACTAAATCAAAGTACTGTAATCTGAGTATTTTCAGTTACTTTAAGTTTACTTTGTTTATTAAAGATTA
>CM038726.1:39050381-39055381 GCA_021613375.1 Megaleporinus macrocephalus | reverse complement strand
GCATATGTGCATATGTGTATATGTGTATGTGTGTATGTGTGTATGTGTATGTGTGTGTATGTGTATATGTGCATATGTCCATATGTGTATATGTGTATGTGTGTATGTGTGTATGTGTGTATGTGTATGTGTGTGTATGTGTATATGTGCATATGTGCATATGTGTATATGTGTATATGTGTATGTGTGTATGTGTGTGTATGTGTATATGTGTGTAACGATCCATGCACAAAACCCATACATTGACTTCTTCTGATTTGGTGAACAGCATATTTTGTCTGTTCTAAGACTTTGTGTCAACCAGCGATTTCCACCATCCCCTTCTGGGACAGACCAGAGCAAGAAGTCTTCTCACACAGACACACACCACCACCTCTCATCCTGCCTAAAAATCAGATAAGACAGGGCTAAAACTATTTATGACCCCTCTACCCCCACACATCCTGCTGACACCAGTTTAGCAGGGACCAGACTTTATAAGCCAAATTAACTTTTCATAAAAATGTTCCTCTATTTGTGGCAGTGAAATATGTAAAGTTATATGTCCACCTTATGTCTACACTGTGTCTTTTAATTTCCTTCTCTCTCTCCAAGACCTTTGATTTTCCAAGCAAAATTCTCTGAGTTTGATCCAAGCTAAATTCTTCGATTCATGCTAAATGAACCTTTAAAGAATGTTTTCATAACCTCATATTCAAGTTTGATTGTGGTTATAAGTGGTAGAATTTAGCGGTGTGTTAAAAGTTTTGTAAGTTTATTTAGTAAACTTAAAGATCTACTTAAATCCTTACGTTTACCAAAGTCTTTACAGCAGCTCAGATGAACGCAGGACACTTGAATTTAATTGGAGATTTATGCTTATTTTCATTTTAATCTACTCTTTTGTTTTCTTTTCTTAATTCTGTTTGAGTCGGCATTCTCCTCTGGTATGAAAGATTCAAAGTTAAAAAGATGCCTGCTTTGCCCTCAGCCAATCAGGATAGTGTGATGTGATGCGCCCGGCTTGGCGCCAATGACTGTATGTGTTAAACACGAGTGATGCATATGCATGAGAGGGGGGCCTCCACGTCACCCCTCCCCCTTCAGGAACTCTATAAACGAGAGAAACTTCTCTCAACTCTTCTCTCTCTTCTCCTTGACTCTGGACAAAGACGGCAAGCTGTTGGAGCTCCAAGGAGTTCCAGGGCGTCGGCCCTTAGAGGCAGACTTCTCTCTTCATCCGGGGCTTTTCAGCCGCGGAACTGTGGAAGCAACGACATGCCTAAACCAAGCCGCTCGCGAGAGAGCCGACAGGGGTTGAACTGAGGTCAACCCGCAACAGCTCCACCAGACGGTAGTTTCACGGAGAATGAAGATCAGCTGAGACGGTCTACACAGCCCGTCACTCCAGTTCAGTTAAGTTTCGTTTGGTGAACGGTTCACCGTGCGCACGTGAGTCGTGCTTCATTCATCTAACCGAGGTGCACGAAGCAACTAAACTGCCCATGCGCAGTAGAGGTCTGCACGGCCCGCCGTCACCGAGGCAACCAGCGCGTCGCCCGGTTTAGCGGAGATGCCTTTGATGTCTACACCAACGAGACCGCCGCCGCTTCCCTCAGACAGAAATGCAGTAAGACACGCGCATGCACAAACATCTGTCGTGATCCGGTCCGAGTGCTATTTGTTAGAGAAGCCGTTTCCACAGAGTGCATATTTCCATTCTAGATAGCAAGTTCTGCTTTCTTTTAGTCTAGGTTCCTTTCTTTCACCCTTTTTATCTCTTTTTCTTTTTACTTAATATGTATACGTACGTTTGATGTGTTTATCTAATAAAGCCTCTTTTATATAAGCTAGTCTTGGTGTGTTTTCAATATTATTACCAGTGTGTGGATCCCTGAACTCAAACCAACCTCAACCTCAGAAACTTAATATTTTATTAATAATTTGATTAATTAATTGGTGGATTAAATAAATACCCCTAGTTACGTTACATGTGTATGTATGTGTGTATGTGTATGTGTGTAGATGTGTGTGTATATGTGTATATGTATGTGTATATGTGTATGTGTATGTGTTTATATGTGTGTATATGTGTATGTGTGTATATGTGTATATGTATATGTGTATATGTGTATGTGTGTGTGTATATGTGTGTATGTGTATATGTATGTGTATATGTGTATGTGTGTGTGTGTGTGTATGTGTATATGTGTATGTGTGTATATGTGTATGTGTGTATATGTGTATGTGTGTATATGTATATGTGTATATGTGTATATGTGTATATGTGTATATGTATGTGTATATGTGTATGTGTGTATATGTGTATATGTGTATGTGTGTATATGTGTATGTGTGTATATGTATATGTGTATATGTATATGTATGTGTATATGTGTATGTGTGTATATGTGTGTATATGTGTATGTGTGTATATGTGTGCATGTGTATATGTGTATATGTGTGTGTGTGTGTATATGTGTATGTGTGTATATGTGTATGTGTGTATATGTATATGTGTGTATGTGTATATGTATGTGTATATGTGTATGTGTGTATATGTGTATATGTGTATGTGTGTATATGTGTATATGTGTATATGTATGTGTATATGTGTATGTGTGTATATGTGTATATGTGTATGTGTGTATATGTGTATATGTGTATGTGTGTATATGTGTGTATGTGTGTATATGTATGTATATGTGTATGTGTGTATATGTGTATATGTGTATATGTGTATGTGTGTATATGTGTGTATGTATGTGTGTATATGTGTATATGTGTGTATGTGTGTATATGTGTATGTGTGTGTGTATGTGTGTATATGTATGTGTATATGTGTATGTGTGTATATGTGTATATGTGTATGTGTATGTGTGTATATGTGTGTATGTGTGTATATGTGTATGTGTGTATATGTGTATATGTGTATATGTGTATGTGTGTATATGTGTATATGTGTATGTGTGTATATGTGTGTATGTGTATGTGTGTATATGTATGTGTATATGTGTATGTGTGTATATGTGTATATGTGTATATGTGTATGTGTGTATATGTGTGTATGTGTGTATATGTGTATGTGTGTATATGTGTATATGTATGTGTATATGTGTATGTGTGTATATGTGTATGTGTGTATATGTGTGTATATGTATGTGTATATGTGTATGTGTGTATATGTGTATGTGTGTATGTGTGTGTATGTGTTTATGTGTGTGTATATGTGTATATGTATGTGTATATATGTATGTGTGTATATGTGTATATGTGTATATGTGTATGTGTGTATATGTGTATATGTATGTGTATATGTATATGTGTATATGTGTATGTGTGTGTATGTGTTTATGTGTGTGTATATATGTATATGTGTATGTGTATATGTGTATATGTATGTGTATATGTGTATGTGTGTGTATGTGTTTATGTGTGTGTATATGTGTATATGTATGTGTATATATGTATGTGTGTATATGTGTATATGTGTATATGTGTATGTGTGTATATGTGTATATGTATGTGTATATGTATATGTGTATATGTGTATATGTGTATGTGTGTGTATGTGTTTATGTGTGTGTATATGTGTATATGTATGTGTATATATGTATGTGTGTATATGTGTATATGTGTATGTGTGTATATGTGTATATGTATGTGTATATGTATATGTGTATATGTGTATATGTGTATGTGTGTGTATGTGTTTATGTGTGTGTATATGTGTATATGTATGTGTATATATGTATGTGTGTATATGTGTATATGTGTATGTGTGTATATGTGTATATGTATATGTGTATATGTGTATATGTGTATATGTGTATGTGTGTATATGTGTATATGTATGTGTATATGTATATGTGTATATGTGTATGTGTGTGTATGTGTTTATGTGTGTGTATATGTGTATATGTATGTGTATATATGTATGTGTGTATATGTGTATATGTGTATATGTGTATGTGTGTGTATGTGTTTATGTGTGTGTATATGTGTACATGTGTATGTGTGTATGTATATATTAGCTGGGTGAACACTGACTGAGTGATATTAATTAATAAAGTTAAACACTCTGCTTCACACAGACTAACAGACTAAACCACAGACTAACAAGTCCTGAGTGTAATCATCAGGTAATTTTCATACACATATAATACAGTTACACTGAGCTGCTCTGCTGGGATTAGACTGTTTATCAGACCAACAGATCTCTTTTAATCCAATACAGCACCAGTCAGCTGTCAGTAGCAGTAATGCTAACCTGTCAGCTCTCAGTAGCAGTAATGCTAACCAATCAGCTCTCAGTAGCAGTAATGCTAACTAATCAGCTCTCAGCAGCAGTAATGCTAACCTGTCAGCTCTCAGTAGCAGTAATGCTAACCAATCAGCTCTCAGTAGCAGTAATGCTAACTAATCAGCTCTCAGCAGCAGTAATGCTAACCAGTCAGTTCTCAGTAGCAGTAATGCTAACCAATCAGCTCTCAGTAGCAGTAATGCTAACCTGTCAGCTCTCAGTAGCAGTAATGCTAACCAATCAGCTCTCAGTAGCAGTAATGCTAACTAATCAGCTCTCAGCAGCAGTAATGCTAACCAGTCAGTTCTCAGTAGCAGTAATGCTAACCAATCAGCTCTCAGCAGCAGTAATGCTAACCAGTCAGCTCTCAGTAGCAGTAATGCTAACCAATCAGCTCTCAGTAGCAGTAATGCTAACCAATCAGCTGTCAGTAGCAGTAATGCTATCCAGTGATGTTGGTAATGGAATTGAGAAGGGTTGTCTCTCTGTTTGGTTCTCTTTCTTCCAGGCTTTGGTTCCAGCTCTTTTTCAGAAAGGCTCTTTACTGAATTGGTGCTGTGGTGCCTGTTTTGGGGTGAGTGCCAAACACACCTGATACTCACTACATACTCCAGAGTATAGTTCACACCGTAGTAACGAGCTGGACAGCCCAAATTACAAAATTGCCTGTTTGCCTTCACACTTCTGAGAAGCTTTACACGAGTGTCTGGGGGAGTTT
>CM038726.1:39035381-39045381 GCA_021613375.1 Megaleporinus macrocephalus | reverse complement strand
CCTCCTCCTCCCCATCCTCCTCCTCTGGCTCTCCTCTGGAGAAGAGATGCTGAAGCTCTGATTGCTAGGTGTGAACCTGTGTGACAGGTGTTTGCCCATGTGGTGGGTCAGTGTGTGTAGTAGGGCAATTAACTTTAGCACTTCGAATACCAGTGTGTTTCTTGTGAAAACGAGAGACTTCTTCATTAAAACTGAGCCGAATGTAGAAAAGTGTGTGTAGTGTTTTGAGAAGTGTGTGTAGTGTTTTAAAAAGAGTGTGTAGTGTGTTGAGAAGAGTATGTAGTGTTTTGAGAAGAGTGTAGTGTTTTGAGAACTGTGTAGTGTTTGGAGAAGAGTGTGTAGTGTTTTATATAGTGTGTGTAGTGTTTTGAGAAGTGTGTGTAGTGTTTTGAAAATTGTGTGTAGTGTTTTCAGAAGTGTGTGTAGTGTTTGGAAGTGTGTTTAGTGCTTTGAGAAGTGGGTGTAGTGTTTTGAGAAGAGTGTGTGTAGTGTTCTGAGAAGAGTGTGTGTAGTGTTTTGAGAAGTGTGTGTAGTGTTTTGAGAAGTGTGTGTAGTGTTTTAAAAAGTGTGTAGTGTTTTAAGAAAAAGAGTGTGTAGTGTTTTTAAAAGTGTGTGTAGGGTTTTGAGAACTGTGTAGTGTTTGGAGAAGAGTGTGTAGTGTTTTATATAGTGTGTGTAGTGTTTTGAGAAGTGTGTGTAGTGTTTTGAAAATTGTGTGTAGTGTTTTCAGAAGTGTGTGTAGTGTTTTGAAGTGTGTTTAGTGCTTTGAGAAGTGGGTGTAGTGTTTTAAGAAGTGTGCAGTGTTTTGAGAAGAGTGTGTAGTGTTTTGAGAAGAGTGTGTAGTGTTTTGAGAAGAGTGTGTGTAGTGTTTTGAGAAGTGTGTGTAGTGTTTTGGGAAGAGTGTGTAGTGTTTTAAAAAGTGTGTAGTGTTTTAAGAAAAAGAGTGTGTAGTGTTTTTAAAAGTGTGTGTAGTGTTTTGAGAAGAGTGTGTAGTGTTTTGAGAAGAGTGTGTAGTGTTTTGCAAATTGTGTGTAGTATTTTAAGAAGAGTGTGTAGTGTTTTGAGAAGAGTGTAGTGTTTTGAAAATTGTGTGTAGTGTTTTGAGAAGTGTGTGTAGTGTTTTGAAGAGTGTGTAGTGTTTTGAGAAGGGTGTGTAGTGTTTTAAGAAGTGTGTGTAGTGTTTTGAGAAATGTGTGTAGTGTTTTGAGAAGAGTGTGTAGTGTTTTGAAAATTGTGTGTAGTGTTTTGACAAGTGTGTGTAGTGTTTTGAGAAGAGTGTGTAGTGTTTTGAGAAGAGTGTAGTGTTTTGAGAACTGTGTAGTGTTTGGAGAAGAGTGTGTAGTGTTTTATATAGTGTGTGTAGTGTTTTGAGAAGTGTGTGTAGTGTTTTGAAAATTGTGTGTAGTGTTTTGAAAATTGTGTGTAGTGTTTTCAGAAGTGTGTGTAGTGTTTTGAAGTGTGTTTAGTGCTTTGAGAAGTGGGTGTAGTGTTTTAAGAAGTGTGCAGTGTTTTGAGAAGAGTGTGTAGTGTTTTGAGAAGAGTGTGTAGTGTTTTGAGAAGAGTGTGTGTAGTGTTTTGAGAAGTGTGTGTAGTGTTTTGGGAAGAGTGTGTAGTGTTTTAAAAAGTGTGTAGTGTTTTAAGAAAAAGAGTGTGTAGTGTTTTTAAAAGTGTGTGTAGTGTTTTGAGAAGAGTGTGTAGTGTTTTGAGAAGAGTGTGTAGTGTTTTGAAAATTGTGTGTAGTATTTTAAGAAGAGTGTGTAGTGTTTTGAGAAGAGTGTAGTGTTTTGAAAATTGTGTGTAGTGTTTTGAGAAGTGTGTGTAGTGTTTTGAAGGGTGTGTAGTGTTTTAAGAAGTGTGTGTAGTGTTTTGAGAAATGTGTGTAGTGTTTTGAGAAGAGTGTGTAGTGTTTTGAAAATTGTGTGTAGTGTTTTGAGAAGTGTGTGTAGTGTTTTGAGAAGAGTGTGTAGTGTGTTGAGAAGAGTGTGTAGTGTTTTGAAAATTGTGTGTAGTGTTTTGAAGAGTGTGTAGTGTTTTGAGAAGGGTGTGTAGTGTTTTAAAAAGTGTGTGTAGTGTTTTGAGAAATGTGTGTAGTGTTTTGAGAAGAGTGTGTAGTGTTTGAAAAGTGTGTAGTGTTTTGAGAAGAGTGTGTAGTGTGTTGAGAAGAGTGTGTAGTGTTTTGAGAAGAGTGTGTAGTGTGTTGAGAAGAGTGTGTAATGTTTTGAGAAGAGCGTGTAGTGTTTTGAAAATTGTGTGTAGTGTTTTGAGAAATGTGTGTAGTGTTTTGAAGAGTGTGTAGTGTTTTGAGAAGTGTGTGTAGTGTTTTAAGAAGAGTGTAGTGTTTTGAGAAGAGTGTGTAGTGTTTTGAGAAGTGTGTGTAGTGTTTTGAGAAGTGTGTGTAGTGTTTTGAGAAGTGTGTTTAGTGTTTTGAAAAGTGTGTGTACTGTTTTGAGAAGTGTGTGTAGTGTTTTGAGAAGAGTGTGTAGTGTTTTGAAAATTTTGTGTAGTGTTTTGAAAATTGTGTGTAGTGTTTTCAGAAGTGTGTGTAGTGTTTTAAAAAGTGTGTAGTGTTTTAAGAAAAAGAGTGTGTAGTGTTTTTAAAAGTGTGTGTAGTGTTTTGAGAAGAGTGTGTAGTGTTTTGAGAAGAGTGTGTAGTGTTTTGAAAATTGTGTGTAGTATTTTAAGAAGAGTGTGTAGTGTTTTGAGAAGAGTGTAGTGTTTTGAAAATTGTGTGTAGTGTTTTGAGAAGTGTGTGTAGTATTTTAAGAAGAGTGTGTAGTGTTTTGAGAAGAGTGTAGTGTTTTGAAAATTGTGTGTAGTGTTTTGAGAAGTGTGTGTAGTGTTTTGAAGAGTGTGAAGTGTTTTGAGAAGGGTGTGTAGTGTTTTAAGAAGTGTGTGTAGTGTTTTGAGAATGTGTGTAGTGTTTTGAGAAGAGTGTGTAGTGTTTGAAAAGTGTGTAGTGTTTTGAGAAGAGTGTGTAGTGTGTTGAGAAGAGTGTGTAGTGTTTTGAGAAGAGTGTGTAGTGTGTTGAGAAGAGTGTGTAATGTTTTGAGAAGAGTGTGTAGTGTTTTTAAAATTGTGTGTAGTGTTTTGAGAAATGTGTGTAGTGTTTTGAAGAGTGTGTAGTGTTTTGAGAAGTGTGTGTAGTGTTTTAAGAAGAGTGTAGTGTTTTGAGAAGAGTGTGTAGTGTTTTGAGAAGTGTGTGTAGTGTTTTGAGAAGTGTGTGTAGTGTTTTGAGAAGTGTGTTTAGTGTTTTGAGAAGTGTGTGTAGTGTTTTGAAAATTGTGTGTAGTGTTTTGAGAAGTGTGTGTAGTGTTTTGAGAAGAGTGTGTAGTGTTTGAGAAGTGTGTGTAGTGTTTTGAAAATTGTGTGTAGTGTTTTGAGAAGTGTGTGTAGTGTTTTGAGAAGAGTGTGTAGTGTTTTGAGAAGAGTGTGTGTAGTGTTCTGAGAAGAGTGTGTGTAGTGTTTTGAGAAGTGTGTGTGGTGTTTTGAGAAGAGTGTGTAGTGTTTTGAGAAGTGTGTAGTGTTTTAAGAAAAAGAGTGTGTAGTGTTTTAAAAAGTGTGTAGTGTTTTAAGAAAAAGAGTGTGTAGTGTTTTGAACATTGTGTGTAGTATTTTGAGAAGAGTGTGTAGTGTTTTGAGAAGAGTGTAGTGTTTTGAAAATCGTGTGTAGTGTTTTGAGAACTATGTAGTGTTTGGAGAAGAGTGTGTAGTGTTTTATATAGTGTGTGTAGTGTTTTGAGAAGTGTGTGTAGTGTTTTGAAAAGTGTGTGTAGTGTTTTGAGAAGAGTGTGTAGTGTCTTGAGAAGTATGTGTAGTGTTTTGAGAAGAGTGTGTAGTGTGTTGAGAAGTGTGTAGTGTTTTGAAAATTGTGTGTAGTGTTTTGAAGAGTGTGTAGTGTTTTGAGAAGTGTGTGTAGTGTTTTAAGAAGAGTGTGTAGTGTTTTGAGAAGAGTGTGTAGTGTTTTGAGAACTATGTAGTGTTTGGAGAAGAGTGTGTAGTGTTTTGAGAAGAGTGTAGTGTTTTGAAAATTGTGTGTAGTGTTTTGAGAAGTGTGTGTAGTGTTTTGAAGAGTGTGAAGTGTTTTGAGAAGGGTGTGTAGTGTTTTAAGAAGTGTGTGTAGTGTTTTGAGAAATGTGTGTAGTGTTTTGAGAAGAGTGTGTAGTGTTTTGAAAATTGTGTGTAGTGTTTTGAGAAGTGTGTGTAGTGTTTTGAGAAGAGTGTGTAGTGTGTTGAGAAGAGTGTGTAGTGTTTTGAAAATTGTGTGTAGTGTTTTGAAGAGTGTGTAGTGTTTTGAGAAGGGTGTGTAGTGTTTTAAGAAGTGTGTGTAGTGTTTTGAGAAATGTGTGTAGTGTTTTGAGAAGAGTGTGTAGTGTTTGAAAAGTGTGTAGTGTTTTGAGAAGAGTGTGTAGTGTGTTGAGAAGAGTGTGTAGTGTTTTGAGAAGAGTGTGTAATGTTTTGAGAAGAGTGTGTAGTGTTTTTAAAATTGTGTGTAGTGTTTTGAGAAATGTGTGTAGTGTTTTGAAGAGTGTGTAGTGTTTTGAGAAGTGTGTGTAGTGTTTTAAGAAGAGTGTAGTGTTTTGAGAAGAGTGTGTAGTGTTTTGAGAAGTGTGTGTAGTGTTTTGAGAAGTGTGTGTAGTGTTTTGAGAAGTGTGTTTAGTGTTTTGAGAAGTGTGTGTAGTGTTTTGAAAATTGTGTGTAGTGTTTTGAGAAGTGTGTGTAGTGTTTTGAGAAGAGTGTGTAGTGTTTTGAGAAGTGTGTGTAGTGTTTTGAAAATTGTGTGTAGTGTTTTGAGAAGTGTGTGTAGTGTTTTGAGAAGAGTGTGTAGTGTTTTGAGAAGAGTGTGTGTAGTGTTCTGAGAAGAGTGTGTGTAGTGTTTTGAGAAGTGTGTGTGGTGTTTTGAGAAGAGTGTGTAGTGTTTTGAGAAGTGTGTAGTGTTTTAAGAAAAAGAGTGTGTAGTGTTTTAAAAAGTGTGTAGTGTTTTAAGAAAAAGAGTGTGTAGTGTTTTGAACATTGTGTGTAGTATTTTGAGAAGAGTGTGTAGTGTTTTGAGAAGAGTGTAGTGTTTTGAAAATCGTGTGTAGTGTTTTGAGAACTATGTAGTGTTTGGAGAAGAGTGTGTAGTGTTTTATATAGTGTGTGTAGTGTTTTTGAGAAGTGTGTGTAGTGTTTTGAAAAGTGTGTGTAGTGTTTTGAGAAGAGTGTGTAGTGTCTTGAGAAGTATGTGTAGTGTTTTGAGAAGAGTGTGTAGTGTGTTGAGAAGTGTGTAGTGTTTTGAAAATTGTGTGTAGTGTTTTGAAGAGTGTGTAGTGTTTTGAGAAGTGTGTGTAGTGTTTTAAGAAGAGTGTGTAGTGTTTTGAGAAGAGTGTGTAGTGTTTTGAGAACTATGTAGTGTTTGGAGAAGAGTGTGTAGTGTTTTGAGAAGAGTGTGTAGTGTTTTGAGAAGAGTGTTTGTAGTGTTCTGAGAAGAGTGTGTGTAGTGTTTTGAGAAGAGTGTGTGTAGTGTTTTGAGAAGTGTGTGTGGTGTTTTGAGAAGAGTGTGTAGTGTCTTGAGAAGAGTGTGTAGTGTTTTGAGAAGAGTGTAGTGTTTTGAAAATCATGTGTAGTGTTTTGAGAAGAGTGTGTAGTGTTTTGAGAACTATGTAGTGTTTGGAGAAGAGTGTGTAGTGTTTTATATAGTGTGTGTAGTGTTTTGAGAAGTGTGTGTAGTGTTTTGAAAAGTGTGTAGTGTTTTGAGAAGAGTGTGTAGTGTTTTGAGAAGTGTGTGTAGTGTTTTGAGAACTATGTAGTGTTTGGAGAAGAGTGTGTAGTGTTTTGAGAACTATGTAGTGTTTGGAGAAGAGTGTGTAGTGTTTTATATAGTGTGTGTAGTGTTTTGAGAAGTGTGTGTAGTGTTTTGAAAAGTGTGTAGTGTTTTGAAGAGTGTGTAGTGTTTTGAGAAGTGTGTGTAGTGTTTTAAGAAGAGTGTGTAGTGTTTTGAGAAGAGTGTGTAGTGTTTTGAGAACTATGTAGTGTTTGGAGAAGAGTGTGTAGTGTTTTGAGAAGAGTGTGTAGTGTTTTGAGAAGAGTGTGTAGTGTTTTGAGAAGTGTGTGTAGTGTTTTAAGAAGAGTGTGTAGTGTTTTGAGAAGTGTGTGTAGTGTTTTGAGAAGAGTGTGTAGTGTTTTGAGAAGTGTGTGTAAGGTTTTATATAGTGTTTGTAGTGTTTTGAGAAGTGTGAGTAGTGTTTTGAGAAGTGTGTTTAGTGTTTTGAGAAGTGTGTATAGTGTTCTGAGAAGAGTGTGTAGTGTTTTGAGAAGAGTGTGTTGTGTGTTTTATATAGTGTGTTTAGTGTTTTGAGAAGTGTGTGTAGTGTTTTGAAAACTGTGTAGTGTTTTGAGAAGAGTTTGTAGTGTCTTGAGAAGAGTGTGTAGTGTTTTGAGAAGAGTGTGTAGTGTGTTGAGAAGAGTGTGTAGTGTTTTGAAATTTGTGTGTAGTGTTTTGAAGAGTGTGTAGTGTTTTGAGAAGTGTGTGTAGTGTTTTAAGAAGAGTGTGTAGTGTTTTGAGAAGAGTGTGTAGTGTTTTGAGAAGTGTGTGTAGTGTTTTAAGAAGAGTGTGTAGTGTTTTGAGAAGAGTGTGTAGTGTTTTGAGAAGTGTGTGTAAGGTTTTATATAGTGTGTGTAGTGTTTTGAGAAGTGTGTGTAGTGTTTTGAGAAGTGTGTGTAGTGTTTTGAGAAGAGTGTGTAGTGTTTTAAGAAGAGTGTATAGTGTTTTGAGAAGTGTGTGTAGTGTTTTAAGAAGAGTGTGTAGTGTTTTGAGAAGTGTGTGTAAGGTTTTATATAGTGTGTGTAGTGTTTTGAGAAGTGTGTGTAGTGTTTTGAGAAGTGTTTTTAGTGTTTTGAGAAGAGTGTGTAGTGTTTTAAGAAGAGTGTATAGTGTTTTGAGAAGTGTGTGTAGTGTTTTAAGAAGAATGTGTAGTGTTTTGAAAAGTGTGTGTAGTGTTTTGAGAAGAGTGTGTAGTGTCTTGAGAAGAGTGTGTAGTGTTTTGAGAAGAGTGTGTAGTGTGTTGAGAAGAGTGTGTAGTGTTTTGAAAATTGTGTGTAGTGTTTTGAAGAGTGTGTAGTGTTTTGAAAATTGTGTGTAGTGTTTTGAGAAGAGTGTTTGTAGTGTTCTGAGAAGAGTGTGTGGTGTTTTGAGAAGAGTGTGTAGTGTCTTGAGAAGAGTGTGTAGTGTTTTGAGAAGAGTGTAGTGTTTTGAAAATCGTGTGTAGTGTTTTGAGAAGAGTGTGTAGTGTTTTGAGAGCTATGTAGTGTTTGGAGAAGAGTGTGTAGTGTTTTATATAGTGTGTGTAGTGTTTTGAGAAGTGTGTGTAGTGTTTTGAAAAGTGTGTAGTGTTTTGAGAAGAGTGTGTAATGTCTTGAGAAGTATGTGTAGTGTTTTGAGAAGAGTGTGTAGTGTGTTGAGAAGTGTGTAGTGTTTTGAAAATTGTGTGTAGTGTTTTGAAGAGTGTGTAGTGTTTTGAGAAGTGTGTGTAGTGTTTTAAGAAGAGTGTGTAGTGTTTTGAGAAGAGTGTGTAGTGTTTTGAGAACTATGTAGTGTTTGGAGAAGAGTGTGTAGTGTTTTGAGAAGAGTGTGTAGTGTTTTGAGAAGAGTGTTTGTAGTGTTCTGAGAAGAGTGTGTGTAGTGTTTTGAGAAGAGTGTGTGTAGTGTTTTGAGAAGTGTGTGTGGTGTTTTGAGAAGAGTGTGTAGTGTTTTGAGAAGAGTGTGTAGTGTTTTGAGAAGTGTGTGTAGTGTTTTGAGAAGTGTGTGTAGTGTTTTGAGAAGAGTGTGTAGTGTTTTAAGAAGAGTGTATAGTGTTTTGAGAAGTGTGTGTAGTGTTTTAAGAAGAGTGTGTAGTGTTTTGAGAAGTGTGTGTAAGGTTTTATATAGTGTGTGTAGTGTTTTGAGAAGTGTGTGTAGTGTTTTGAGAAGTGTTTTTAGTGTTTTGAGAAGAGTGTGTAGTGTTTTAAGAAGAGTGTATAGTGTTTTGAGAAGTGTGTGTAGTGTTTTAAGAAGAATGTGTAGTGTTTTGAGAAGAGTGTGTAGTGTTTTGAGAAGAGTGTGTAGTGTTTTGAGAAGTGTGTGTAGTGTTTTGAGAAGAGTGTGTAGTGTTTTAAGAAGAGTGTGTAGTGTTTTGAGAAGTGTGTGTAGTGTTTTAAGAAGAGTGTGTAGTGCTTTGAGAAGTGTGTGTAGTGTTTTAAGAAGTGTGTGTAGTGTTTTGAGAAGTGTGTGTAGTGTTTTAAGAAGAGTGTGTAGTGTTCTGAGAAGTGTGTGTAGTGTTCTGAGAAGTGTGTGTAGTGTTTGGAGAAGTGTGTGTAGTGTTTTGAGGTGTTTTGTCTCAAGTAGCAGTATTTGTGCGTAAACAATAGAGTAAACTGTAATAGTAGAGTGTTTACTGAGTAAATAAAAGCTTTTATATATAATAACTGAATCTTTCACCCAGTTCTGTATGTACAGTGTGTCCAGGTGTTCACTCAGACCACAGCAGCGTTCTGTACACTGATCTGTTGATTTACTGAATTAACTGTGTTCATCTCAATCAATCAATCTCACCATGTGACCCGGGAGGATGTGTACCACACCAGAACACTGACACTGTATGTTCAGTCACGCTCCGGGTCAGATTCTGTGTTTGGGGAATTTCCCAGACCTGCGTCAGCGCCACATTCCTGCGTCCTCCAGTGGACAATAGGTCCACATACTAGTTCAGCTCCTCTGATTAATTAAAACCTCCAATTATTCATTACCAATACTGACCACACACTGACCCACACCAGACTCCACAGCATTCAGTGGGAGTTCAGATAAACCAGTAACTGTCCCAGTCCCAGTCATTGATCTGTAAAATGTAAACAACAGATTCAGGAAAATCTTGGCATCATCCCCAAAACAACACACACACACACACACACACACACACACACACACACACACTCACACACACACACACACACACACACACACTCACACACACATACACATGGACACACACATACACATGGACACACACACACACACACACACATACATACACAAACACACATACACATGGACACACACACACACACATACATAAATACAGACACACACACACACACATATATACACACGCACACACACATACATACACACACACACACAAGCAAACACACACACACACATATATACACACACATATATATATACACACCCACAAACACACACATATATACACATGCACACACACACACACACACATATACACACACACACACACATACACACACACACCTCTCTACCTGAGCTGGGAAAGTTGTTCTGCAGGTGCTCAGTCTGAATTCTTGTGAACTCTTCTCTCTCACTCTGAGTGTGTCTAGGTCTCCAGGGAGGAAGGAAACACAGTCCAGGAAAAGACCACTTCCTACAGCGCGGTGCTTATTCCTGACAGATTTCCTGCACACACACACACACACACACACACACACACACACACACACACACACACACTCACACACACACACATACACAGAGTTTGTTATTCAGAGTCGGTGAAACTGAAACTGAAACTAAACAGTGATCACTGTGAGCGCTCACTGACTGACACCAAACCCAGCAGTCTGAGAGAAGACCAGCCGCTCTGACTATGAAGGGCTCTCTGTACGGTCAGAGATCAGTTCTAGAGTTTGTTTAGATGTGTGGTCAGGCGTGAGCTGGAGGTCAGTGAAGCAGCCTTGTTGCCGGTTTGATCCTCTGAATCGTCAGGACACGACTGAAGTTCCCTGAAACACCAAACCCCCTCCTGCTCCCCAGGAACTATGGGTAGGGATGCTGGACTGACCAGGACATATACAACACATACACAACTGAGCACAGTTATTACAGCACTAGGGTTAGCGTTAGGGTTAACCTAACGATATCTCTAACTGATCTTATAGGAATTATCCTGAAATAGTTCATGTTATATAAGCAGAAACTACTTTATTTCACTCTTATTCTATTTATACATGT
>CM038726.1:38992881-39030381 GCA_021613375.1 Megaleporinus macrocephalus | reverse complement strand
TTAGTATGGTGGTGTAGTGGTTAGTATGGTGGTGTAGTGGTCAGTATGGTGGTGTAGTGGTCAGTATGGTGGTGTAGTGGTTAGTACGGTGGTGTAGTGGTTAGTACGGTGGTGTAGTGGTTAGTATGGTGGTGTAGTGGTTAGTAAGGTGGTGTAGTGGTTAGTATGGTGGTGTAGTGGTTAGTATGGTGGTGTAGTGGTCAGTATGGTGGTGTAGTGGTTAGTATGGTGTTGTAGTGGTTAGTATGGTGGTGTAGTGGTTAGTATGGTGGTGTAGTGGTCAGTATGGTGGTGTAGTGGTTAGTATGGTGGTGCAGTAGTTAGTAAGGTGGTGTAGTGGTTAGTATGGTGGTGCAGTAGTTAGTAAGGTGGTGTAGTGGTCAGTATGGTGGTGTAGTGGTTAGTATGGTGGTGTAGTGGTTAGTATGGTGGTGTAGTGGTCAGTATGGTGGTGTAGTGGTCAGTACGGTGGTGTAGTGGTTAGTACGGTGGTGTAGTGGTTAGTACGGTGGTGTAGTGGTCAGTATGGTGGTGTAGTGGTTAGTATGGTGGTGTAGTGGTTAGTATGGTGGTGTAGTGGTCAGTATGGTGGTGTAGTGGTTAGTACGGTGGTGTAGTGGTTAGTACGGTGGTGTAGTGGTTAGTATGGTGGTGTAGTGGTTAGTATGGTGGTGTAGTGGTCAGTATGGTGGTGTAGTGGTCAGCACTGTAAGATGATCTGGGTTGGATTCCCGGTCTGGGTGGTTCTGTGTGGAGTGTTTATGGTCTCTCTGTGTTTGAGTGGGTTCCTCTGGGTTCTCTGGTTTCCTCCCACAGTTCAAACACATACATGTTAGGATCCTCACTCTAAACTGACCGTAGGTGTAAGTGTGTGTGTGTGTGTGTGTGTATGAGTGTGTGTAGGTGATGTAATGGACTGGTGACCTGTCTATGGTGTACCACACCTTTGTCCGATGGTGCTGGAATAGGCTCCGGCCCCCTGTGACCCCAGCTAGCGGGATAAAGTGGAAGACAATGGATGGATATATAACACATATGCAGATTAGCTGCTCAGGATTCGAGAGCGCTGAGTAACTAGCAACCTTGGTGCCCTACAAGACTCACCTTTATCACCTTTCTACATCAAGATCAGAGACCTTCAGACTAAACCAGACCTGGAGAACCTCATCCACACCTTTATACCAGCAGGGTTGATCACTGTAATGGTCCTCACAGGACTCACAATGAAGACTATCGAACAGATTCAGTTGATTCCGTAGAAGTCAGTAGAAGTCAGTAGAAGTCAGTAAAAGTCAGTAGAAGTCAGTAAACGTCAGTAGAAGTCAGTAGAAGTCAGTAAAAGTCAGTAAAAGTCAGTAGAAGTCAGTAAAAGTCAGTAAACGTCAGTAGAAGTCAGTAGAAGTCAGTAGAAGTCAGTAGAAGTCAGTAGAAGTCAGTAAACGTCAGTAGAAGTCAGTAGAAGTCAGTAGAAGTCAGTAGTGGGTGAGTGTGAGTTTAGTATCGTATTGTAAGATATCTATATAGATATAGAGCTGCTTCAAAGGTTAAAGATATCCAGCGTCAGAGTCGTACTCATCTACTCCTCTGCTGTTCACTTCAGAAGATCCCATCACAAACACCACTGAACCATCAAATCCCAGCGTCTGGATTTCACAGGAGATGTTTGAGCTGATTACCACCGTGACTAATGTCTGTGCTGAACGAAATACTGTGAGGGGCTTCAAACACGCAGTAGAAGCCAGGTTCAAGTTACAGACGAGAAAAATCTTGAACAGCTGTCAGGACTCCTAACACTAGAAAAGCTAGCAGGAGTAACAGGAGGAGCATTTCCTGGTTTAGATCCTACACGAGTTTGTAAACTAAAGTGTGAACAGATAAAGGGGGCGGGGTATAAAGGGTATACAGTATAAAAGGGGGTATAGTTTGATGGTTAGGGATCCAGGCTTGTGACCGGAAGGTCGCCGGTTCGAGCCCACAGCACACGGATGAAGTACCCTGGAACTGCAAACAGTGGCTGATTCTAATTCTGAAGCATGGTGTTCCGCAGGGCTCTGTCGTAGAACCCGTATTATTTGCTACCACTGAGTACCGTTATCAGGAAACATGGTGTGAACGTTCACTGCTGGGTTTCAGCTGAACCAGACGATACAGTTCAGACTACAATAGAGACTGTGTAAAAACATCAAAGACTGGATATCACACAACTTCCTCTTACTGAACTCAGATAAGGACCAAGTGAACTTCTCTCTTACTGAGAACCAACATGTCCACTTAGATCACAAGGTGCTGCTCACTGTACCTAGTACCTAGAATAAATACAGTTACATCAGGGGGCGGAGCCTTTCAGAGCCCCTCGGCTTTGGAATAACCCTCCAGTCAGTGTTGGAGACGCAGACACAGCCTCAGATTTTAAGTCTAGACTGAAACCCTACATGTTCAGTGGAGCGTCTGGTGAGTAGTGGGTCTGTTAGAGAGGAGGAGCAGGTCTGGGGTCAGTGATAGAGAGTACTGAGGTGAACTGAGAGTGTTGGTGTGTGGAGGGGTGCTGGGGGTCTCTGCTGCAGCTTGTTAACGCTGTATGCTGGTCTCTGCTACTCAGAGCTGAACTAACTCTCTGTCTGTTTCTCTTTCGGGCTCAACAGCGGCCCACCCACATGCTCTGATGTCCTGACCAGGTTCCCCTGTTTGCTGTATTCTGGACCACCGTGGAGCTCCTGCTGTCCAGTGCTCTGTGGGACCCTCCTGGGGATCCTGCTCGCTTACCTAACCACAGATATGTTCTACTCTTGCACTAATGCACTAACCCCCCCCCCCCTCCACCCCCCCCCTTCTTTCCTTCCTCTCAATAAAATAACAGCCAGAACGTCACAGGCTGAGTTTCTCCTCCAGGTTGGAGGTTGTGGGGTCTCTGAGGTTATCTTCTCTTCTCACTGCTTTCTTTTGTTCTCTCTCTCCTCCTGCCAGGTTCTACTTCCAGCTGTTTTCATTCACAGGCTCGAGAAGTGTCTATGCCTTGGTCGCATTTGTGGGGTGAGTGCCAAATACACATCACTCTGACTGCACACTCACTCTAGAGATAACAGACACCCTCAATCACCCTAAACCTCAATCACCCTAAACCTCAATCACACTAAACCTTAATCACTCTAAACCTCAATCAGATCAACAACTGCTCACTCAGGTTTAATCACCTCGGACTGAAAACGATCCCAGAGTTCACAACAAACAAGCTGTCACTTAGACCAGCCTTAATTTAACACCTACGCTATAGGGAGCATGAGGTTGTGTGAGGGTGAATGAGGTTGTGTGAGGGTGAATGAGGTTGTGTGAGGGTGAATGAGGTTGTGTGAGGGTGAATGAGGTTGTGTGAGGGTGAATGAGGTTGGATAGGGTGAATGAGGTTGCGTGAGGGTGAATAAGAGTGTGAGAGGGTGAATGAGGTTGTGTGAGGGTGAATGAGGTTGTGTGAGACTGAATGAGGTTGTGTGAGGGTGAATGAGGTTGTGTGAGGGTGAATGAGGTTGTGTGAGACTGAATGAGGTTGTGTGAGGGTGATTGAGGTTGTGTGAGGGTGAATGAGGTTGTGTTAGGGTGAATAAGAGTGTGAGAGGGTGAATGAGGTTGTGTGAGGGTGAATGAGGTTGTGTGAGACTGAATAAGGTTGTGTGAGGGTGAATGAGGTTGTGTGAGGGTGAATGAGAGTGTGTGAGGGCGATTAAGGTTGTGTGAGGGTGAATGAGGTTGTGTTAGGGTGAATGAGGTTGTGTGAGACTGAATGAGGTTGTGTGAGCAGATCCGGCAAGATCCGACACAAATTAAGCACTGCATATAGGTTCATGAGATTCCATGGGAGGCTATGGAAGTATCAGTGGGAGAGTATGAAGGGTGTATTAGTGGGAGGCTATGGAAGTATCAGTGGGAGAGTATGAAGGGTGTATTAGTGGGAGGCTATGGAAGTATCAGTGGGAGAGTATGAAGGGTGTATTAGTGGGAGGCTATGGAAGTATCAGTGGGAGAGTATGAAGGGGGTATTAGTGGGAGGCTATGGAAGTATCAGTGGGAGAGTATGAAGGGGGTATTAGTGGGAGGCTATGGAAATATCAGTGGGAGAGTATGAAGGGGGTATTAGTGGGTAACCTGAAGATCAGTGGAAGCTCAGCTAACATTAAAAACACTGTAGAGACTATATTCCACCTTCTAAACTCTTCTTCAGAGACGTCCATCGTTATTTACACATGATCAACACTGAAACACTCTGTACCTGTACAGCAGCACGACTGTCCATCTGAGAGCACAGCTGCTCCACTGACCAGCCCAACGTGCAGAACTGACCAACACTGAAAACCTTATTAGGATCAAAATGCAACAACGAAGGCCCCGTGTTGTTACACAGCTGACTTACTGACAGAGAGACAATATCTGATTCCTCGTTCAGTTTGTCTTCAGTCTCCAAACGGTCACTCAATCACAGTGAAGTCTTTTGGAATTGAGGTGTGTCACAGGGTCTGTTTCAATCCCTAGTGAGTGTGTAAGTAGGCTGTCTAGGTAGTGAGTGTGTAAGTAGGCTGTCTAGGTAGTGAGTGTGTAAGTAGGCTGTCTAGGTAGTAAGTGTGTAAGTAGGCTGTCTAGGTAGTAAGTGTGTAAGTAGGCTGTCTAGGTAGTGAGTGTGTAAGTAGGCTGTCTAGGTAGTAAGTGTGTAAGTAGGCTGTCTAGGTAGTGAGTGTGTAGGTAGGCTGTCTAGGTAGTGAGTGTGTAAGTAGGCTGTCTAGGTAGTGAGTGTGTAAGTTGGCTGTCTAGGTAGTAAGTGTGTAAGTAGGCTGTCTAGGTAGTGAGTGTGTAAGTAGGCTGTCTAGGTAGTAAGTGTGTAAGTAGGCTGTCTAGGTAGTGAGTGTGTAAGTAGGCTGTCTAGGTAGTGAGTGTGTAAGTAGGCTGTCTAGGTAGTGAGTGTCTAAGTAGGCTGTCTAGGTAGTGAGTGTGTAAGTAGGCTGTCTAGGTAGTGAGTGTGTAAACAGATTACTGAGACGCTCTAGTTAGAGAGAGACTGTGTCACGGCTTGTTCCCCCCACTGCAGCACGCCACCGGTGGTTTAGCTGGTTGCTAAGATACCAGCCGGCATCCAAAACAATAGCCTGATGCTTAAAAATCTGCTAGCATAAATGCTAATGGCTCGAATATAAAACTGGTAAATGGTGAAGGACTCGTTACAGAGTTGATAATTAAATACTGTTCTGTGTGATTATATGACCAGAAACACATTAAAACTCCGGAGAATCAAAATAACTCACATTTTAAAACCACTTCACTGCTCCTAGATTAGCCTGCACTGCATCATGGGATTGTTTTAGTGGCTGAGGAAGAGTTCGATGCTTCCTTAAAATCAGGTCTAAATAAGGTTCCTCAGTAGCAGCATGTTTAAGGTATGTAAGAATTGGGACAGTCTACATGTCGGGAGATCATACTATGATGTAAAAGGCTGCCTATGTAGGAGCTCAGTAGGATTTGAGGAGCCTCAGTGTATTGAGACAGTGTTGTAGTTGTAGACTCTGTGTTTATGATTTAGTGAAGCGTGAACAATATGTGTATTTTCTTTTTACATTTCTTCATAAACAGATGAATCGATTCTCTCCATGTGCTGTAGGTTTGCAATTCTATTCTCCTGGAAGCACTCGGAGTTGTTGGCGCCGTCTACAGTTTCGGAGTCGCACTGTCGGGGCTGATACACGGACCCTACTGTAATGATGGTAAAAGCTGGAACACACATCTAGACGGCAGGTAAGTAGCTCACGGTGTGATTCGTTACAGAAAGATTTTCGGCCTAAATGGTGTTTTTCCTGTCGACTGATTTACGATGACCCCCCGTCTCTCTCTCGCGCAGAGATCCCAGCTACCTGTTTGACCAGAGCTCGTGGACTTCGTGCACCAAGCCGGAGAACGTGGTGAAGTTTAACGTGATTTTATTCTCTGTTCTGTTGGTGATCAGCGGCCTGAAGATCATCTTTTGCTTCTCCATGATGATCTGTGGCTGCCTCTGCCTCCTCCCAACAGCCTTAGCAGCAAGCAAGAAATAAAATATCACCGTTCTGAGTGTGTATTAGCGTATTAGCTGAAAAAGCTCTCTCTGCTCCGCGCAGCAGATCAGACTCACTCTGTATTCAGTCTGACTGATTACTTTATAAAAAATTATATTTGTCATTTAAAACAACACCAAGAAATACACTCTAAATAAATTCACTGCGTAGTCACTGCTGTTTGTGTGTGTTGATTTTGGGCTCCTGAACTGGAAAGTCAATACAACTAATCAGTACTCAGTAACAGTAATACCAACCAATCAGCTCTTAGTAACCGTAATAGCAACCAATCAGTACTCAGTAACAGTAATACCAACCAATCAATACTCAGTAACAGTAATACCAACCAATCAATACTCAGTAACAGTAATACCAACTGAACTAAACTGTCTGGACTGAAAGTAAATCTGAACTGAAAGTGAGTCTGAACTGAAAGTCTGAACTAAAAGTGAGTCTGAACTGAAAGTCTGGACTGAAAGCGAGTCTGAACTGAAAGCAAGTCTGAACTGAAAGTTTGGACTAAAAGTGAGTCTGAACTGAAAGCGAGTCTGAACTGAAAGCGAGTCTGGACTGAAAGTGAGCCTAAACTGAGAGTGAGTCTGAACTGAAAGTCTGGACTGAAAGTGAGTCTGGACTGAAAGTGAGCCTAAACTGAGAGTGAGTCTGAACTGAAAGTCTGGACTGAAAGTGAGTCTGACTTGAAAGTGAGTCTGAACTGAAAGTGAGTCTGGACTGAAAGCGAGTCTGGACTGAAAGCGAGCCTAAACTGAGAGTGAGTCTGAACTGAAAGCGAGTCTGAACTGAAAGCGAGTTTTAATTTAGAGTAAGTCTGAACTGAATACAAGTCTGAACTGAAAGCGAGTCTTAACTTAGAGTAAGTCTGATCTGAAAGTGAGTCTGAATTGAAAGTCTGGACTGAAAGTGAGTCTGAACTGAAAGTGAGTCTGGACTGAAAGTGAGTCTGGACTGAAAGTCTGGATTGAAAGTGAGTCTGAACTGAAAGTGAGTCTGGACTGAAAGTGAGTCTGAACTGACAGTGAGTCTGGACTGAAAGCGAGTCTGAACTGAAAGCGAGTCTGAACTGAAAGTGAGTCTGAACTGAAAGCGAGTCTGAACTGAAAGTGAGTCTGAACTGAAAGCGAAGCTGAACTTAAACTGAGTCTGAACTGAAAGTCTTGAGTAAAAGTGAGTCTGAACTGAAAGTGAGTCTGGACTGAAAGTGAGTCTGGACTGAAAGTGAGTCTGAACTGACAGTGAGTCTGAACTGAAAGTCTGGACTGAAAGTGAATCTGAACTGAAAGCGAGTCTGAACTGAAAGCAAGTCTGAACAGAAAGCAAGTCTGAACTGAAAGCAAGTCTGAACTGAAAGTGAGTCTGGACTGAAAGTGAGTCTGAACTGAAAGTGAGTCTGAACTGACAGTGAGTCTGAACTGAAAGTCTGGACTGAAAATGAGTCTGGACTGAAAGTGAGTCTGAATTAAAAGCGAGTCTGAACTGAAAGTCTGAACTAAAGGTTAGTCTTAACTGAAAGTCTGGACTGAAAGTGAGTCTGGACTGAAAGTCTGGACTGAAAGTGAGTCTGGACTGGAAGTGAGTCTGGACTGAAAGTGAGTCGGAACTGAAAGTGAGTCGGAACTGAAAGTAAGTCTTAGCTGAAAGCAAGTCTGAACTGAAAGTCTGGACTGAAAGTGAGTCGGAACTGAAAGTGAGTCGGAACTGAAAGTGAGTCGGAACTGAAAGTAAGTCGTAGCTGAAAGCAAGTCTGAACTGAAAGTCTGGACTGAAAGTGAGTCTGAACTGAAAGTCTGGACTGAAAGTGAGTCGGAACTGAAAGTGAGTCGGAACTGAAAGTAAGTCTTAGCTGAAAGCAAGTCTGAACTGAAAGTCTAAACTGAAAGTGAGTCTGAACTGAAAGTCTGGTCTGAAAGTGAGTCTGGACTGAAAGTGAGTCGGAACTGAAAGTGAGTCGGAACTGAAAGTAAGTCTTAGCTGAAAGCAAGTCTGAACTGAAAGTCTGGACTGAAAGTGAGTCTGAACTGAAAGCGAATCTGAACTGAAAGTGAGTCGGAACTGAAAGTAAGTCTTAGCTGAAAGCAAGTCTGAACTGAAAGTCTGGACTGAAAGTGAGTCTGAACTGAAAGTCGGGACTGAAAGTGAATCTGGACTAAAAGTGAGTCGGAACTGAAAGTGAGTCGGAACTGAAAGTCTGGACTGAAAGTGAATCTGAACTGAAAGTGAGTCTGAACTGAAAGTCTGGACTGAAAGCGAGTCTGGACTGAAAGTGAGTCTGAACTAAAAGTGAGTCTGAACTGAAAGTCTGAACTAAAAGTTAGTCTTAACTGAAAGTCTGGACTGAAAGTGAGTCTGGACTGAAAGTCTGGACTGAAAGTGAGTCTGGACTGAAAGTGAGTCTGAACTGAAATTGAGTCTGAACTGAAAGTAAGTCTTAGCTGAAAGCAAGTCTGAACTGAAAGTCTGGACTGAAAGGGAGTCTGGACTAAAAGTGAGTCTGGACTGAAAGTCTGGACTGAAAGTGAGTCTGAACTGAAAGTCTGGACTGAAAGTGAATCTGGACTAAAAGTGAGTCGGAACTGAAAGTGAGTCGGAACTGAAAGTCTGGACTGAAAGTGAATCTGAACTGAAAGTGAGTCTGAACTGAAAGTCTGGACTGAAAGTGAGTCTGGACTGAAAGTGAGTCTGAACTAAAAGTGAGTCTGGACTGAAAGTGAGTCTGAACTGAAATTGAGTCTGAACTGAAAGTAAGTCTTAGCTGAAAGCAAGTATGAACTGAAAGTCTGGACTGAAAGGGAGTCTGGACTAAAAGTGAGTCTGGACTGAACGTGAGTCTGGACTGTAAGTGAGTTTGGACTGAAAGTGAGTTTGGACTGAAAGTGAGTCTGAACTAAAAGCGAGTCTGAACTGAAAGTCTGGACTGAAAGTGAGTATTAACTGAAAGTCTGGAATGAAAGTGATTCTGGACTGAAAGTGAGTCTGAACTGAAAGTGAGTCTGAACAGAAAGTCTGGACTGAAAGTGAGTCTGGACTGAAAGTGAATCTGGGCTGAAAGTGAGTCGGAACTGAAAGTGAGTCTGAACTGAAAGTAAGTCTGAGCTGAAAGCGAGTCTGAAAGTGAGTCAGAGCTGAAAGCGAGTCTGAACTGAAAGCAAGTCTGAACTAAAAGCGAGTCTGAACTGAAAGTCTGGACTGAAAGTGAGTCTGGACTGAAAGTGAGTCTGAACTAAAAGCGAATCTGAACTGAAAGTGAGTCTGAACTGAAAGTAAGTCTTAGCTGAAAGCAAGTCTGAACTGAAAGTCTGGACTGAAAGTTAGTCTTAACTGAAAGTCTGGACTGAAAGTGAGTCTGGACTGAAAGTGAGTCTGGACTGAAAGTCTGGACTGAAAGTGAGTCGGAACTGAAAGTGAATCTGAACTGAAAGTAAGTCTGAGCTGAAAGCAAGTCTGAAAGTGAGTCTGAGCTGAAAGCGAGTCTGAAAGTGAGTCTGAGCTGAAAGCGAGTCTGAACTGAAAGTGAGTCTGAACTAAAGTGAGTCTCCTGAGAAGAACTGAAGCTGGAATGAAGGTAAAGAGTGAAAGTCTATGATGTTTATGAATGTGTAGCTGATTGTCTGTAATGTCAGTGTTTATTAGAGCTGTACTAAAACTCTCTGATTTAAAACCTCAGTAAAGTTTAATCAGATGTGTAGATGCATGTATGTGTGTGATTGTTCTGCAGTGACCCATGAATTTAAATGAGGGGCAAACAGGATGTGGTGTTGCTGCTGTAGCTATTTCAGTAGCTCAGACCGTCTACATGAAACCACAAACTTCCTCCTCTACAAGGAAGACAGTAGAAAAGCAGCCGATACTCTAGCCTTCATTTTTAAAACTGGAGTTTATTTCAAATCAAAAACATCTCCAGCTCAGAAATCTGACAGCAGCTGGGCAGCGTGGGCGCCTACATAAAAAAGAGAAACTCAAAAACTGGTTCAAAATTCCCAATTCCAGTTTTACATCGATTAAATAATAATATTTACATGATAATGTTCACCAGTTTCTATTCCTAGCACAGCCTGGTAGAGCTCCGGTGGGAGGAGGAGGTACATGGTACGAGAAAGTCTGTGACAAAAGAGTCCACTTACATGAAAAGGTACCTGGTATCACAAAAAGAGTCTACCTGTAGAAGGAACCTACTTGGACGAAGACAAGCTAGACTACCTGCAAGAGTAGGAAACCAGTCACACAAAGTATGAAAGACCACCTCCAAGAGAGGAGACCTGTAAACATCTGGACTATTTAAACCACAAAGGAACAAAACCTACTGCTTTCATAGCAGTAAACACACAAACAGCTGGAGGCAGAGAGCAGGAGAAACATCACAGCAATAATCACTCTAACATTTCTGGACACATGAGTAATTCCACTCATTTCCTGATTTTTCTGGACTCAGTTCATTAAAAGTCATGTTGATCACTAATAGTGAACCAGGTACTGTCCACTGCTCTGATATACTATCTAACTCGTGTCCTACAGTGTGTATACCAGAGCTCAGCACACGTCTGTTCCTTAACTAGCTCGCCTGCAGAACCAGAAGAGATCAGAAGTTCTGTCTGTTCTACAAGATAGTTGAGCTGCATTGATGTTCAGATACTCTGCTGCTGCAGGTTGTTTATCTAGCTCGTTAATGAGGGTTAATTAATTGGCTACAGTTCTCCAAAGCTAGAACAGTCAGTAGTATAAATAACCCACTGCTCAGAGCCGGCCTGCTATCTTCTTTAAACTAACATGAACTAGCATCGTGTCTGTGCCTGGAGGAGCCATGACGGAGTTTGGGAGGCGTGTTCCAACAGAAGTTGAGTGACAGCACCAAATCAGTTTTCTGATTGGTTAAACAAACTAGGTCCAGCTTAAGCTTTCCTATTGGTCCATGAATTAGCCGTCAAAACAGGAGCAAATTCACACCTGCAGCAGATTCACACTTTCAGCAGTACTGATTCACACATTCACAACACTGGATTTACACACACAAGTCTTTTCTACAAATAAAAAATATATATTTTTATATATTTCAAATATTTTCCACATTTGTACATTTGAATTGTTATTAATATCACTTCTTGTTTCAGGTTTGCACATTCCAGTTCATTGGTGGATTTGGATTTTACCTGCATGTAGTTGTTTAAATGCAGCAACAAGTTTCAGTACTTTTGTAACTATTGTTTTACAAACTCTAAAACTCTAAAACCTTCTTTGACTCCATAGTCTACCTGTAAGAGAAGGCTCCTGGTAGTCTAAAGGTGGGAGTCCTCTGAGAAGGGTCATTGTTTGAATGTTTAAGTTTGATTCAAGATTCAAGATTCAAGAGTTTTATTGTCATGTGTACAGCAGAACAGACAGTTACACTGTACAATGAAATTCTTACTTTGCTGCTCCTCCATTCACCAATAGATAAGATAACAAATAAAAGAAATAAAAAATATATATACAAAATATACAAAGTATAACAATATAAGTTGAAGAATAAAAGTATTTTTATAGTTAAAGAATAAAAAATGAAAGTTTAAAGGTTGCTTTAAGTTTCTTAATAATCTCCACTAACTACCGTGTACCTCAGTTCCATATATCTTCATTAGAATTCTGATACTCTCACAGTGTCCACATTTGCTCTACAACATTTTGATATATCTTCCTCAAGGCCCTCTGAGCAACTTAAACCAAATCTTCTTTCTGAAGACCTCCGTTGTAGAAATTTCCCAAATTCTTCGACCTTGCTCACTCGAAATCTCAGATTCACTCACAGTGTTCACCAAACGCAGAGCTGGAAATATTCTTCTTTTTTTTTTACACATATTTTTATTAATTAATTTTGAATTTGGAACAACATTCATTCAACAATTGTTTTTTACATTTTTTAAATCTTTAAACAATTCCCCCCTCCACCCAACCCTAAACATGGAGTCTTCAGTTACAGAAAAATTATATTAAATAAAAGAAAATAAATAGTAATCATCATTAAAAATATATATATAAATAAATAAATAAATAAATAAAACTGCATGCACATTACATCTGTATGCCCTCTGTAGATAGATTAATAATGAATAGAATGAAAGCAAGTTAAAGTTAAAGTAAGGCACATTCTTATTTGATAGATGTTAGATTTAAGGTGTTAGGAGATCAGGTCTTGATTCTTGAAATATAATAAATGAATCCCAAGTATTATGAAAAAATATGACTTTTCTGTTTACTTGTGTACGTAAGAAAGTTCGTTAATCCACATGTTCAAAGAAGGACAATTAACACTCTTCCAGTGTCTGGCAATAAGACGTTTCACATGTAGTACGCAGAGGTTCAGCAGATTCCTCTCCTGTGTTCTCAGAGCAATGTTTCTGGTATCAGTCCCAGTAGCAGTTCTTTGGGCGTACAGGAATGTTTTGTGAATTATGGTAGAGACCGTGTCAATCATTTTTTGCCAAATTCTTATACATGTTTTCATTTCCACATACAGTGAAACAGCGTTCCCTTCTCTGTTCTGCATTTTCCACAGCTATCAGGGATCTTAACACTGAATTTATTATTTATTTACGTTTTTCAGGAGTTATCTACGTCCTCATAAGCCAATTATACTGAATCAGTTTAATCTACTATTAATAGATAATGTTTGCGCTTGATAACAGTGATTTACTTCAGTCTTCAGTGATTTACTTTGAAGGTCCTCTATCCATGCCCTTCTTTTGTCACCTCAAGACTCTTAGGATGCTTCTACCACTTTCTCCTTTAGAGTATGGGTCTGATGTTGCCAGCTCTTCAATAGTACTCAGGGGGGGCACTGATATGATTGCAACCTGGAGTGAATGAAACTCCGTATTTGAAAGTAGTTGGGGAGATCCCAAATTTTTCTTTAAGATTGTCGAAAGACATAAGAGTGTTATCTAAAAAAAGATTTGCAATCTAGACCTAGTTGTAGACCTAGCTGAGCCCAGAGTCTAAATCCCTGATCAGATTTGCCTGGTAAAAATAATGAATTACCCCAAATAGGTGTAAATGGTGATAGCCCAATTGACATTTCAACATTTCTTGTGATTCGTGCCAGACTATAATTGTGGTTTTAACAAATGGATTTGCTGCGTTCTGCTTAAGTTTTTTGAGAGAGTCAGATTATAGATAAGAATCCAGAGTTAGTACCTTGGCGTGGTAATGGAAGGATTAGAAAACCAAAAAAAAAGCCGACCTAAGTTGAGCTGCTCGAAAATGCCATAAAAGATTGGGTAGCTGGAGCCCCCCTCTTTCATATGGAAGATGTAGCAATGTTAAGCGAAGTCTTGATCGTCTATTGTTCCAAATAAATTTAATGAACACTTTCCTCATATTGGCGAAGAATGTTAGTGGGGGTGTAAGAGGAATCGACTGAAATAAATGTAAAAATTTGGGGAAAACATTCATTTTAATAATATTGATTCTGCCAATTATAGTAAGGGGGAGGGTCATCCATCGATCTAAACTGGCAGTTACCTGAGTGTAAGAGCCATATTGAGAAATGTGTTTAATTTAAATAATTGTTTGTTAAATACATCTAGGAATGCATACTTATGTAAATTCAGGCAGTAGGAAACGTTAGTTCATCAACGTGAAGTTCATGGGTTTAACCACTAGGGGTTTAGGTACCTGAGGTTTTTTTTTTATATGTATGACAAGACAAGTATAATCTTGAATTAGACGGTCGGGTGGAAGTGATACAGTTTTCTGATCGATCAACCAATTAAGACCTCGAGCATTAGAGAACTGTACAGCTTGGATTATTGATGTTTTTTTTGTATTTTGACGCATATGTCAGTAAACACGCTTTAATGAAGATTTGTGTTCGAGGAATTCGTCGCGTCAGTCTGGTTGCTTTTACACCCGCTCCGTTGGTAGCAAACAAGCAAGAAAGAGCTGCCAGTACACAAGTCAGAAAACTTCACTGGAAAACTTCACTGAGAAAAAGGAGTAGCAACAGATCCACTGTGAAGGGAATCTGAGAGCCTGGTGAAAGAGCTTGAAAAGGTGAGCGCAAGCTGACTCCTCCTAGTATTAGCCGCTATCGCTAGGCACGGCTTCCGAAACAGAGACTGATTCCAGCTAACATAAGCTACCGTTGTTAAGTGCTGAGTCATGCTGTAGGGAGCTATGTCTCGTCCAAGCACGGACGCTTGAAACCATCTAACGTCAGGATATTCTTTGCACTTCGAAGAATTAAGGACATCATTTAATGTTAAAGGGGTCGACTGTTTAGAGGATTGCTACTAAAGTATGAATATGTTAATGAAAAGTACATATGGATCCGTGGCCTCGGGTGGGTCAAGAGGATCCACAGGGAGCTCATTGTCAACAGTCCACGCCAGGGAAGCAGCAGAATATGCAGCTCTCCTAGCACGAGCAGCGGCATTGGAACAAAAACAAACTCTTGAACTTGAGGAGGCTAGGCTCAGGGCTAAAAGAGAAAGGTTGGAAGTGGACGCAGCACTTGCGGAATCCATAGCAAAGTTGAAGGTGTTAGAGTCCTATGAAGAGGATGGCATGAATAGTTATGTCTCTAAAAGATCTCTTAGACAAAGGGTGAAGGTAAAGGAAATGGATGATAGAGTGCAGCCATCGTCAGGAAAGGTAGTACAAAGCCCTGGTCCTGGAATACACCAGCCAGCTGGTAGCCACCAGAGACAAGCTGCAGGACAAATGGATGATGACAACGATCTCCATCAGGTATTACAGAAACAAAACGTCATCACAGAGATGCTTGTTAGACAGCACAATCTGTCAGGTCTGCCACGAAAGGAGGTTCCGGTGTTTAAAGGTGATCCTCTCACTTACAAGTCATTCATTAGATCATTTGAACATGCGATTGAGAGCAAAGCGGATACATATCAAGATAAGTTCTATTACCTGGAACAGTACACCGGTGGTGAAGCACAGGAACTGGTCCGTAGTTGTGAGCACATGCCATCAGAAAGAGGCTACAAGGAAGCCAGAAGGCTGCTGCGGAAACACTATGGCAATGAGCTAAAGATTGCAAATGCATACATGGAGAAAGCATTGAACTGGCCTATTATCAAGCAAGAAGATGGTAAAGCTCTCAATGCTTATGTGCTGTTCCTGACTGGCTGTAAGAACACAATGGATGATTTAGAGTTCATGGAGGAAATGGACAACCCCACTAATATGCGGGCAGTCCTTTCAAAGCTTCCGTATAAATTGCGTGAGAAATGGAGAGTGACAGCCTTTGAAATTCAAGAGAAGGAGAGAGGACGTCCAAAGTTCTCAGACATAGTCGAGTTCATCGATCGCCAGGTGAAAATCATCATGGACCCCTTATTTGGAAGCATGTCAGAGCCTCACACAACGAAAGAAGCAAAGAGCAGAAAAGACAACCAAGTCAAGAAAGGTACTCAAAGGGAAAACAGCAGCTTTGCTACAGATGTTGAGGCTCCACAAGAAGAAAAGCAAGAAGTGGCAGTTAGGAAAGTTGTTAATGTAGCCTTGCAGAAACCTTGTGTCTACTGCCATAACAAGCACACTCTAGCAGAGTGTAGAAAAATTAGAGAACTACCACTTAATGACAGATTGACCTTTTTAAGGTGTAAAGGCATGTGTTTTGGATGTCTTTTCCCAGGACACCTTAGCAAGGACTGTAAGAGGAAAGCAAAGTGTCAAATATGTTTACAAAGACATCCAGATCTGTTGCACATAGAGCAGAAAGAAAACAGCTTGCCTGTTGTTAAGAATGAAGAAGACTGCTCTGAGAGCAAAAAAATCTCCAATGCCTGTGTCACTCTAAAGCATGAGGCTTGTTCCTATACTGGGGCCGGAGGGAAAAGTGCATTAGCTGTTTTGCCCGTTAAGATCAAATCCAAGAGAAGCGAAAGATATGTGGTAACATATGCATTTATGGATCCTGGCAGCACGGCAAGCTTTTGCACTGAAGACCTCCTGAGAAAGCTTAAACTCAGGGGCAGAAGAACACAGATTCTGCTCAACACTATGGGCTGTAGCAAGGCAGGTGACAGTAAGGTTTTGAAGACGTTTGTTTTGACAGACTTAGAAGTGTGTGGTCTGGAAGAAGACACCTACATAGACCTGCCCAAGGTATTTACCCATAGCTTCATTCCAGTGCAAAGGGAGAACATTCCTAAACAGGAAGACATTTCAAGGTGGCCTTACCTGAAAGATGTATCTCTACCTCAGATTGAAGCTGACGTGGGCCTGCTCATAGGTGTCAATGTCCCAAGGGCAATGGAACCATGGCAAGTAATACATAGCGAAGCAGATGGTCCTTATACAGTGAGAACAGCTTTAGGCTGGGTGGTGAATGGGCTACTAAGAAATCTGAAGATGGACAGTGACACTGATGAAAGCTACAAAGTTAACCATCTCTCAGTTGTGGAAATAGAGGAACTGTTAAGACAACAGTATAATGCAGACTTCCCAGAGCGCGACTGTGAAGAGAAAGACGAAATGTCACAGGAAGACCACAAGTTCATGTCTCTGGTGAGTAGTTCCGTTAGACTGGTGGATGGGCATTACTGTGTGGGCTTGCCACTGAAAAATGCAGCGGTCCAAATGCCAAAAAAACGTTGTATTGCAGAACAACGCGCCATCAGCTTGAAAAGGAAACTGAAAAGACACGCAAGCTTCCATGAAGACTATATGACGTTCATGAAGGATGTCATTAAGAATGAATATGCAGTCAAGGTTCCCAGGGAGCAACTGCAGCGTGATGATGGCAGGGTGTGGTACATTCCCCACCACGGAGTGTATCACCCTAAGAAACAGAAAATTCGTGTTGTTTTTGATTGTACAGCAACGTATAGAGGAGTCTCTCTGAATGAGCAGTTGCTACAGGGCCCGAATCTTACCAACACGCTCATAGGTGTTTTAATGAGATTCAGACAAGAACCCGTGGCCTTGATGGCAGATATCAAGGCCATGTTCTATCAGGTTAAGGTCCCTGAAGAAGATGCGGATCTTCTACGTTTCCTGTGGTGGCCGGATGGCAACCTGAGCGAAGTAATGGAAGAATTCAGAATGACCGTCCATCTTTTTGGTGCTACGTCTTCACCAAGTTGCGCATCTTATGCCTTAAGGAAAACAGCAGAGGACAACAGAGGAACAGCAAGTGCAGAAGCAATAAATACAATTCTCCGCAACTTCTATGTGGATGACTGCTTGACATCAGTTCCCTCTGAGGCTCAAGCAATTCAGCTTGTAAAAGACCTAAGAGCATTGTGCACTATGGGTGGCTTTCAGCTGGTTAAATGGGTCAGTTCCAGTACGGCTGTTCTGTTGGCCATCCCTGAAGAAGATCGTGCCACTGACGTTAAAGATTTGAACCTGAGCCACAACATCCTTCCTATGGAGCGTGCCATGGGTATCCAGTGGTGCACAAAGTCAGACAGTTTCAAATTCCAACTGAATCTTCCGAAAAGGCCTATAACGAGGCGTGGGATCCTGTCAGTAGTCAGTGCATTGTATGACCCCTTAGGATTCCTGGCGCCAGTTATTCTACCCGCAAAGCAGATCCTGAGGTCTCTGTGTGAAGAAAAGTGTGGCTGGGATCAAGAACTCAAAGACTGCCAGACACTCAGATGGCAAGAATGGTTGGCAGAAATGAATCTGTTAGAGGGATTCACAGTAAGAAGGTGTGTGAAGCCAAGGGAATTTGGTTCTTCGCAGTCAGCACAACTACATCACTTCGCCGATGCATCCGAGACTGGCTACGGCACCGCAACATACCTGCTACTGACCAATCAAGCTGGGGAGAAGTGTTGCACTCTCATAATGGGAAAGGCAAGAGTAGCCCCCTTGAAACGGGTAACAATCCCACGGCTTGAGCTAACCGCTGCAGTGGTGGCTGCGAAAATGGACCAGATGTGGCAACAGGAACTACAGGTGCCGCTTCAAGACTCTGTCTTTTGGACGGATAGCACCACAGTTCTGAGATACATTGAAAACGAACATAGTCGCTTCAAGACCTTTGTCGTAAATAGAATCACAATGATTAGGGAACGTAGCCATCCTTCCCAGTGGCATTATGTGAAGTCCAAAGAAAATCCCGCGGACCAAGCCTCAAGAGGGATGAAAGTGAAAGAGTTCCTGGAAAGCAAGACTTGGTTACGAGGCCCAAGTTTTCTTCTAAAGTCTCAAGAAGATTGGCCTGAATTGCCTTTTGGGAAGGACATACCTCAAGATGACCCCGAGGTCAAGTCCTGTGCAGTAATGGTTGAAGAGTGTGGATGGAAAAAGGCATTGGCTCTGAATAAGCTAATCGCGTACTATTCTGATTGGGCACGGTTAAGAAGGGCTGTGGCTTGGCTTTTGAAGCTAAAGCAAGTGCTGCTACATTTGAGAGAGAAAAGAAAGGTCTTTGTGGACAAAGTAAAATTGTCAGAGAGCTGTCCAAAGCAACAGGAGCGGCTGGCGACAGCACATGTACAAAGGTGTCGGCTGATGCTACAACCAATTTTGCTCACCATAGAAGACCTGGAAAGGGCAGAGAATGAGCTATTAAGGGTTAGTCAGCTCCAAACTTATCCAGAGGAAATTATGGCTCTACAGACAGTTGGACATGTAAAAAAGACCAGTCCAATTTACAAATTGGATCCCTTCCTGAAGGATGGAATTGTGAGAGTGGGCGGACGTCTCTCCAGACTGCCAATGCCAGAGGAGACGAAGCACCCTGCAGTTCTAGGCAAGGGGTCTACAATTGCGGCCCTCATCTTGCAACACATTCACAAGGAAATTGGACATTGTGGACGTAACTACATGTTATCCAAGCTGCGTACCAAGTATTGGATACCTCAAGTGAGCTCAGCAATTAGAGGCATAATTTCAAGATGCACAGTTTGCAGAAGACTCAGCAGTTGGACAGGAGAGCAAAAAATGGCAGATCTGCCATCGGACCGCATCACACCGGATCAGCCTCCATTTACCAATGTAAGAGTAGACTTTTTTGGGCCTTTTGCGGTCAAGCGAGGACGAAGCCACGTCAAAAGATACGGAGTACTCTTTACCTGTCTTACCATACGAGCAGTCCACATTGAGATTGCCCATAGTTTGGACACCGACTCCTGCATAAATGCGCTCCGCCGCTTTACATGCAGAAGAGGTCAGGCCAAAATCATACGCTCAGACAATGGGACTAATTTTGTCGCTGCGGAGAGAGAGCTGCGGGAGGCACTTCAAGATCTGAACCAAAGGAGAATTGCTGATGCCATGATGGAAAGAGGAGTCAAATGGATCTTTAATGCACCCGCTGCCTCTCATCACGGCGGCGTGTGGGAAAGACAGATACGTACAGTCCGGAAAATCTTGAACTCAATCGTCAGACAGCAGACACTGGATGATGAAGGTCTGCTAACTGTCATGTGTGAGGTGGAGTCCATCATTAACAACAGGCCTCTCACACTGGCATCAGACGATCCTAGTGATCTTGACGTCTTGACACCTAACCATTTATTGCTTTTGAGAGCGCAACCAAGCATCCCTCCTGGAATCTTCTCCAAGAAGGACCAGTATGCTCGGAGACGATGGAGGCAAATGCAATATATTGCAGATCTGTTTTGGACCAGGTGGCTCAGGGAGTAGCTACCACTACTTCAGAGTCGCCAAAGGTGGTCAAGACCAAAGAGGAACTTTCAAGAGGAAGACATTGTCTTGATAGCAGATGACACTGCACCACGCAACTCTTGGATAATGGGCCGGATCACAAAGACCTTGCCTGACGCCAAGGGTATGGTCAGGCGAGCTGTTGTGCAGACAAAAACCAGCCAATTGGACAGACCAGTGAGTAAGCTCTGCTTGATGCAAGAGGCAGGATAAATGACTCGAGTGCTCTTGAACTGGACTGATCTGAAGTTTGAGTTTGATAGTTTCAGTTAGGAGGACCTAGAAACCTATAACTTTAGTTATATTAGTGAGAAACTTGTGAGATTAAGCTATGGCACTTGTTTAAATGAAAATGTGGTAATTGTTCTGTCCACAGTGTAAACAATTAGGGGCCGGAAATGTAAGAGCCATATTGAGAAATGTGTTTAATTTAAATAATTGTTTGTTAAATACATCTAGGAATGCATACTTATGTAAATTCAGGCAGTAGGAAACGTTAGTTCATCAACGTGAAGTTCATGGGTTTAACCACTAGGGGTTTAGGTACCTGAGGTTTTTTTTTTATATGTATGACAAGACAAGTATAATCTTGAATTAGACGGTCGGGTGGAAGTGATACAGTTTTCTGATCGATCAACCAATTAAGACCTCGAGCATTAGAGAACTGTACAGCTTGGATTATTGATGTTTTTTTTGTATTTTGACGCATATGTCAGTAAACACGCTTTAATGAAGATTTGTGTTCGAGGAATTTGTCGCGTCAGTCTGGTTGCTTTTACACCCGCTCCATTGGTAGCAAACAAGCAAGAAAGAGCTGCCAGTACACTGAGCAACAATGGGATGATAATTGTATGGGATCATATTTTTAATTTGTGGTGTTATATTAATTCCTAAATATTTGAACCCATCTCTAGCTATTTTAAATGGGTGTTGAATTGTTGGACTAATCCTTTCTTGTCCATTGAGAAAAAGTATTGATGATTTTGCCTGATTTACCTTAAATCCTGAGAATGTTCCGAATTGGTCAATCAAATTTAACAGGACAGGTATTGTGTTTTTCAGGTCTGAAAGATATAATAATATATCGTCTGCAAATAAAGAGATGTGATGTTCTATTTCTGAAATATAAATTCCCTTTATCTTTAAATGATCTCTAATTGCTATTGCCAGGGGTCCTAGGGTCATCACAAACAGCAGATGGGGAGAGAGGGCATCCTTGACGAGTATCTCTCGACAGACCAAAGGATTTTGAAGTTAAATTATTTGTAATCACTTCAGCTGATGGTTCACGGTAGAGTATACTGATCCATTGACAAAATCCAAACCGCCGGAGTACGTCAAATAAATAAGGCCTCTAGTGACAGATTGTGTCTTTGGCATCTTTCTTTTCATTATTGATATTTAATACCTGCCTTATATTATGGAACGCCTGTCTGTTCTTTACAAATCCATTTTGATCGTTATGGATTATAGATGGTAAGTGAGCTTCTTAATGCCAGTATTTTTGTCAAAATTTTAGCATCTGTGTTAATTAAGGACACCAGTCTATAAGATTCACATTACGAATGTGGTTTGTCTGGTTTAGGTATAAGTGTAATGAGTGCATTTCTTAGTGATGGGGGAAGAATACTGGATTTTTTGCCAGGCCAACAATTTGCCAGATTTTTCTCCTTGTTTATCGAATGTTTGCTTTAGACGAATTAAACAATTTTCTGCTTTTGCAAGTGATAATTCATTATATTGTGCTCTGAGGAGAAGTAACTCCTGCTGGCAGAGCTCTTTGTCTGTCTTATTTTAATATAATTCTTCCTCTAGTTTCCTAATTCTGTCTATGAGAGTTTGCAATTTTAAATTAACCCTGTTAGTAATAGAGCTTGTGTAGTTAATCACTTGTCCTCTTATATAAGCTTTAAAAGCCTCCCGTCATACAGATGCCGTCGTTTCATTGGTATTTGTTTTGAAATATTCATCAATGCAGGTGTCAACAAACTTCATGAATTCTGTGTCCATTTTGGATGTCGCCTCTATAAGGACTTCTAATGAATTTGGATATGTTATAAACTAATTTAACTGGGCCGTGATCTGAAATCACAATAGACTCGTGAGTGACATTATCTGTATCTGTGAGAATAAATTATTTGAAATAAAAAAATAATCTATACGTGACGATGAATTAGTAGATGAGGAAAAACATGAAAATTCTGATTTATTTAGGCACAAGTCTAGGTCTTGTATGAAATTTTGCAATGTTTTCCTACTTTTTATATGAGTATTGTCTATCCCCTTTAGTCTGTCGAGGTTTGTCGTAAGCGTTGTGTTAAAGTCCCCCCAATAAGGAGATGTCCTGACATTTGGGATAGAAGTAAAAATAGCTCCTCAAAAAACTTTTTTTCCATGCAAATTAACAAGATTTATGTTTACATCAATAAGTTTGCCTTGAAGTATTAAATATCTGCCTGCCTTATCAGGTGTAACCTTTAATATTTTAAATGGGACAGATTTGTGAATTAATATTAACACCCCTCTCGCATTAGAAGGAAATAGATGTCTTATTTCATGTGTCGGTGAGTGTACAGTTGTTGGGCATTCTCTGGAGCACAGAGGAACTCTAGCTCTCTAGAACACTCAGTTGTCTGGCTGTGGAAGAAAAACACTATATGCAAAATTGCAGACACTCATCCCACAACTTTCCAACTGGACCCAGTTTCCACCAAACTCCTTCCCACAATCTTCACCTGATCTTGCTCTAATCGCTCTCTAGATCCACCTTAGCTTTAACCTTCAGGGTTTTTTTACATTACTCTCTAAACACGTCCTTCAGCCCAAGTTAGTTTCTGCCCTGGAATCAGATTATATCTGAATGAATTCAAGAACATCCAGTCAAATTAGAGCTGCGGTAGAAAATAAGCTAACACTACAGGAAACAAAAAAAACAATTCTATGTATTATTTGTGTTATTTGTGTTCTGCCGTATATTTACTTATTAAAATATATAGACGTGTGTCTTTATAGAAGATGTTTAACTTATTTTCACTGAGAAAACCAACCACACAGGTACGAGTGATTAACGTCAGTACTGTGGCCCCCCTGTGGTTAAACGAAGTCCCCCTGAATGCAGTATATGTTACTTGGTTTTTCCACTGTGGTTAGAACTTAGCTCATCAGGTGCTACACAGACTATCAGCTTTCTTCACTCATTCACACCTCGTTTCTGAATTACTGTGTATTTAATCCCCTGTACATCCTTAATTTCTGTTCATTATTAATAAAAAATACATTTTAATCATTTATCAGTAGGTGAACCATTACAGTGACCAACTGCTGTAACAAACACATGAACAATCAGACAGAGGAAAGTTCTGATAATATATATATATCATATAATATTTCTTATATGATACAATCCAGCCTTAGAAACATTAAATATAAACATTACATTTATATATTGAGCAACTTTGGTCCTATTTAAACTGTATAGTTTCAGTAAAGTTTCAGTATAGTTTACAGGCGAAGTTGCTGATTGGACACAGAGTAATCACTGGTAATCTCCTGGTTCTCCAGGTTGATCTCCCCCGCAGTCCAGTCTGATCTCCCGCAATCCAGTTCAATCTCCCTCAATCCAGTCTGATCTCCCACAATCCAGTCTGATCTCCCGCAATCCAGTCTGATCTCCTGCAGTCCAGTCTGATCTCCCGCAATCCAGTTTAATCTCCCTCAATCCAGTCTGATCTCCCGCAATCCAGTTCAATCTCCCTCAATCCAGTCTGATCTCCCACAATCCAGTCTGATCTCCCGCAATCCAGTCTGATCTCCTGCAGTCCAGTCTGATCTCCTGCAATCCAGTTTAATCTCCCTCAATCCAGTCTGATCTCCCGCAATCCAGTTCAATGTCCCTCAATTTAGTCTAATATCCCACAATCCAGTCTGATCTCCCACAATCCAGTTCAATCTCCCACAATCCAGTATGATCTCCCGCAATCCAGTTCAATCCCCCTCAATCCAGTCTGATCCCCCGCAATCCAGTCTGATCTCCCACAATCCAGTCTGATTTCCTGAAGTCCAGTCTGATCTCCCGCAATCCAGTCTTATCTCCCTCAATCCAGTCTGATCTCCTGCAGTCCAGTCTGATCTCCCTTACTCCAGTCTGATCTCCTGCAATCCATTCTGATCTCCTGCAGTCCAGTCTGATCTCCCGCAATCCAGTCTGATCTCCCACAATCTAGTCTGATCTCCCGCAATCCAGTTCAATGTCCCTCAGTCCAGTCTGATCTTCCGCAATCCAGTCTGATCTCCCACAATCCAGTCTGATCTCCTGCAATCCTGTTCAATGTCCCTCAGTCCAGTCTGATCTTCCGCAATCCAGTCTGATCTAACCCTAACCCTAACCCTAGATCTCCCGCAATCCATTTCAGTGTCCCTCAGTCCAGTGTGATCTTCCGCAATCCAGTCTGATCTCCTGCAGTACAGTCTGATCTCCCACAATCCAGTTGTTTCAGTATAGTTTCAGTATAGTTTCAGAATAGTTTTATTACAGTTTCAGTATAGTTTCAGTATAGTTTCAGAATAGTTTCAGTATAGTTTTAGTATAGTTTCAGTATAGTTTTATTACAGTTTCAGTATAGTTTCAGTATAGTTTCAGAATAGTTTTATTACAGTTTCAGTATAGTTTCAGTATAGTTTCAGTATAGTTTTAGTATAGTTTCAGTATAGTTTTATTACAGTTTCAGTATAGTTTCAGTATAGTTTCAGTATAGTTTCAGTATAGTTTCAGAATAGTTTCAGTATAGTTTTATTACAGTTTCAGTATAGTTTCAGTATAGTTTCAGTATAGTTTTATTACAGTTTCAGTATAGTTTCAGTATAGTTTCAGTATAGTTTTATTACAGTTTCAGTATAGTTTCAGTATAGTTTTATTACAGTTTCAGTATAGTTTCAGTTTAGTTTTATTACAGTTTCAGTATAGTTTCAGTATAGTTTCAGTATAGTTTTATTACAGTTTCAGTATAGTTTCAGTATAGTTTTATTACAGTTTCAGTATAGTTTCAGTATAGTTTTATTACAGTTTCAGTATAGTTTACAGGTGAAGTTGCTGATTGGTCACAGAGCATCACTGGTATCACTCTAACTGACTAGCGGCTACAACTGCAACATCGTTATGACGACTGGCAACACCAAGAGGATACTATATCTGCTGTTGGAAACAAAGTCTTTGCTACCAAATGTGAGTAGAGTCGAGCTGTACCGTGTAGTGGACATGTGGTTTTAGACAGTACCTGAGATGTTAGCTCAGTTTACGAGTCGATAAAACATGATGTCCAGTAGGACCAACAACGATGGATCTTCAGCATCAACAACCTTTTTATAAATGGAACTACAACAAGCTATGGCTGTGGGTCTCATTCACCAACAATCTCATACCACCCCTAACACCTGGTCCACCACCAAACCCAACCCCATCAGATAAGCAACACTATCTTCTCGTTCTTTCCTGAAGCACTTTCAAACTCCACTTCTGCTTCAGATCTGATCCACAGGTGTTTGTGTCCGTCCTTCCGCTGTGAGAAGACACCTCAACACTGTGGGTCTGAAAGGATATGTATGCAGTCCAGTCTCATCTGATTGATTGTAAATGCAGTGACTTATGCAAAAGCTCAGCTTCTAAACTACACTGGCAGTAAACAAACTTTTGCATTAGTGTCTGTGTAGTGTCTGTGTAGGGTGTGTGTAGTGTCTGTGTAGTGTGTGTAGGGTGTGAGTAGTGTCTGTGTAGGGTGTGTGTAGTGTCTGTGTAGTGTGTGTGGGTTGTGTATAGTGTCTGTGTAGGGTGTGTGTAGTGTCGGTGTAGCATGTGTGTAGGGTGTGTGTAGTGTCTGTATAGGGTGTGTGTGTAGTGTATGTAGGGTGTGTGTAGTGTCTGTAGTGTCTGTATAGGGTGTGTGTAGTGTCGGTGTAGCATGTGTGTAGTGTTTGTGTAGTGTCTGTGTAGGGTGTGTGTAGTGTCTGTAGGGTGTGTGTAGTGTCTGTAGTGTCTGTGTAGGGTGTGTGTAGTGTCGGTGTAGCATGTGTGTAGTGTTTGTGTAGTGTATGTGTAGGGTGTGTGTAGTGTCTGTAGGGTGTGTGTAGTGTCTGAAGTGTCTGTAGGGTGTGTGTAGTGTCTGTAGTGTCTGTATAGGGTGTGTGTAGTGTCTGTGTAGGGTGTGTGTAGTGTCTGTAGGGTGTGTGTAGTGTCTGTATTGTCTGTATAGGGTGTGTGTAGTGTCTGCGTAGGGTGTCTGTTTCTGTGATGATGGATGTTTTGACTGAGTCAGTTAAAAAGGTTTTGTGTCTATGTGTGTTTGTGTGTGTGTATGTGTGTGTGTGTGTGTGTGTGTTTGTGTGTGTGTATGTGTGTGTGTGTGTGTGTGTGTGTGTGTGTGTGTGTGTGTGTGTGTGTGTGTGTGAACATCCTGTCTCTGTGCCACTGTGTTTAACGTCCTGTCAGTGTTTTATATTCTCACTATTCCTGAGTGACACCATGAACATCACACCGAGCGTCTCACACCTCTGGGTCTGCGCACTCCTGCTCCTCTACACACTCATCACAGGTAACACTCCAAGTCTGTGTGTGTGTGTGTAATAATTACTAGTGTTGTGTAATTGAAGGTATAGTTACAGGATTTATTAGAAAACGTATTACGCACTTATATAAATAGTCACATCACTTGTGTTTAAATTTAAATAAATATTACTAAAATAAACACAAAATTTGACAAAATTTGACTTGGACTAATTCTTTGGTAACTGAAATATATCTATAATAACCTATACATTTTCATTTAAGTACTGCATTGTTTTCCTTTTTCCAATTATTTATTTTAAACTATGAATTATTATATACTACAAACTTCAAACTAATACTATAAACCTTTAGTCATTAATATGAGTTTTTAAATTTCTACTATGAAATTAATTTGAAGGTATGGATGCAGATACAGGAGAATATTTATATAATGGTAAAGGTTTTGAAGTTCTGATGTAAATAGAAATCTAGTCTACTATGATAATGAAAATAAGTATTCAGTACGTAGTTGCTGTTGTTCAGTATTTGAAGGAGTACTGGATGAAGGTAGTTGTGTTGAAGGGTCTCTAACCCAGATAAACAGATGTGCGGGGGCTGAAACTTCTACCCTTCCAACCACACGGCCTCCTGCTGCACGTATTGAAGTCTGTCTGTAAAGCTGCACTCCAACGCCCGTGTCTGAAAACCTGCTCTTCTAACGAGCTTTAAACTCAGAGGCCAGAGCATTAATCAGAAACACCACTGATCATTAACTGATCAATAATATTACTGATCAGTTCATCCAGCCGACGTGATAAAATTCAGATCATAACGTTCGGCCGCCAATTTTACATTTCATCTAAAAAACGAATTCAATTCAGAATTTTTTCAGTTAATTCAATCAATTTATTTCAGTAATTATGCTTGTCTTTACAAAGCAGCTCACATCTATAAACACCACTAACAGCAAACAGTAGAACACTGTTCTGTTTATATTGTATTTCTATTATATAAATAAATATATATATATATATGTGGTTATTTGGAAATGTTCATAAAATAATTGTATAAAAATAAGAAATATTTTTGAATGATTTGAACAGACTGAGAGGAAAGTCTGAATAAAATGAACATCCAGAAATTCTAATTTAAAGTAAGTATATCTATAGAAAGTATTTAATAAAGTTGTGGTATATTATTTATACACTATATAAATTTTACTGTATAATAAAAATCATGATTACATAATTACATATTCTACGTCTGAGTGATTAATCACATTCTTATTGTTACTGTGATCTGAGATTCTGTGAGAAACACATAGTTTGATTACAGAACAGATACGAGCACAGCATCATTTCAGTACCGACTCACTTCTCTGCCTGCTGAGCTGATTCTCACTGGTTCTCAGTTTTTACTGCAGTAAGATCTGATCTCAGTTCAGACACTGGGAGAACAGCGAGTGCTGATTTTACAGTGTTGTGTTTTGGTGTTTGTTTACATTGTTTACAGGAGAAAACAGATCATATAATTATCATATATCATTCATATATATATATATATATATATATATATATATATATATAGAGAGAGAGAGAGAGAGAGAGAGAGAGAGAGAGAGAGAGAGAGATGGTGTTTTGTTTTTAGTGTTTCAACCATCATACATATATGATATTATTTAATAAATTATTTTTTGGAATAATAAGGAAACAGCTGTTCAAAAATCAACATTTTATTTTTATGTAAATTTTATGATGAATGAACCAATAAAAATGTTCCAAACTCACTTTATCTTCTTATATTACTAGTATAAGTAAGAATGTCTTTGCCTGCTTCGGTATGACGCTCACATGCCCCCTAAAAAATAGTTTAATGATTTTAATAACTAATAATTAGGTGAGCTGCTCAGTATTGACAACTTCAAACAGCTGAACATCAGTCCGTTCTAGTCAGGCCTGTTTTTTGCATGTGGGTATGTGGGTGTATGTATATATATATATATATATATATATTTATATATATATATATATATATATATATATATATATATATTTATATTTATATATACAGTGATGTGTAAAAGTTTGGGCACTACTAGTCAGTAATTCTGTTACTGTGAATAACTGAGCGAGTAAAAGATTTAATATTTGAAGCAATATTACAATATTAAGATTTTTATAGTTTTTATAGTTTCAGAATAATAAAAAGGTCTTAAAGTAAAAGTTTGGGTACTGTGTGTGGTCAGTACTGTAACAGTCTGTAAACTCTGTATGCAGCAGCTGAGAGTCTCTCAGTTCCTCTTTGGGGTTTTCCATCTAATCTTCTCACTAAAGGCTTTTAGTTGTGTGATAATCCTGGTCTGTCCTGCATGAGCAGCTCTTTTGAGATCTACCTACAGATGTTTGATGATAGGTCAGTGATTGTGAGGTCCACGGCTAAACCTTCAGCTTGCTCCTTTTGAGAATTGTGGATTTCGAAGTGTGTTTAGGATCATTATCCTCCAGCTTTTTTACACATGCTGTGAAGCTGACTTCCAGAAATTGCTGGGGTGTAACCAAATCAGTTCTCTCTTCCAGTGAGATGTTCTTCATATCATGATGCAAAACATGATCCACCCACCTTCACAGTTAACCGTTGGAGGTGTTCTTTTTGCATGAAGTTCTGCATGGGCTTGTTTAGATGTTCCTTTGTGAGCTTCTGGTGCTGAATTTTGCGGGGAGGATGCAGGAAAAAATCTTCTGATGATGATTCTCTTCCATGAAGGTCATATGTGTGCAGGTGTCCAGTAGATAAGAGCAACTGGAGTCTACCAGACCTTCCTGAAGATCTTTTACCGCCAGACAGAAGTTCTGATTTATCAGTTCTCACAGTTCTCTAAGCCTGACCTCCAGCGTTCCTGTTAATTGTCATTCCTTAATTCTGTCAGGAACCGAGGAACCAGCTACCTGAACACGCTCTGCTATCTCCTCATAGTTTCTCCTGCTTTTTGGTCATCAGTTATTGTAATGGTCAGAGTGCTGGGCGGCTGCTTAGAGGAGCCCATGGCTGCTGGTTGAAGGTTTGAGAAGTCAGAGTGTTCATAAAGTCTTTCTGTGAACGAGCCACAGCACTGAAGAGCTGATGACCGTCTGAGATCTTGTTCAAAGTTTCTTTTGAGGGCTCAGATTTACTGGGGTACCCAAACTTTTGCATGATGCTCCTTTCATTTTTCTTCACTCTAAACTGTACAAAACAATAACATTACACTGAAAACGTTTAATCTTCAACTTTATGCCCTTTAGAGACTCAGATCTTCTTCTACTCACTGAACTCTTCACAGTCACACAGGTTTAAATCAGGGGTGCTGGCCAGTCTTTACACAGCAAATATCTCTCTGTCCGTATAGAATTATATAATAATAATGTTTCTGTCTCTCAGAGTGTCCCGCAGACAGCGACCTTATAACATCACCGACCGTTCACGCTCGGATTGGTCAGTCAGTGTCCCTGACCTGTCAGGCTAAAGGAGAATTAAAGGTTGTCCAGTCTCAGTGGAACCGCTGTCCTAACCACACCATCCTCGTCTACCAACCAACACAGAGTCACGTAGCTGACGAGAGCTACAAAGACCGTGTCTCCATTGAGAAGGACAACAGTCTCACTATACACCGCGTGCAGCAGGGGGACTTTGGAGACTACTGCTGCAAACTGACCACATACCCCAGTGGCAGTCTGGAGGGGCGTGTCCAGCTGCTGGAGGCTGACGAGAAAGAAGGTAAACCACAGTGACCAGAAGTTCAATTCTCAGACTTTACTGAAACCCAGTACCTAGACTGTTGAACATACCACGAGTAACTGTGGATTAACATTTGCAGCTGTATAAATACTTATTACTTAATATTTACTTATTTACTTACTATCACTTACAAAATCACACAAATATGTAACCACAGATGCCAAAACCTTTGCGTACGACTGTTCATGGAAACCGTGGAGAGGGTTCAGGGTGTAATGGTTGAAATGTGGACTTAGACGTTCTGTATTCAGCTTCATGAGCATAGTAGAAGTTCCTGCACACCTAACTGTTTATTTCCCCCTGCAAATACTATCTTTCATATTTACACATCTGGAATATAATTGTTCAGAATTGTTCATTTTGTGTAAAAAAGACCCAGAAATTTTGGACCATATAATATTTTTTAATGTCTCAATTGTCTAAGAAATAAAAGCTACGTTTACCATTAAACTCATGAAATGTTAATGGAAAGTGTTGTTATTGTGGGTTTATTTTATTTTTATTTGTTGTTTTGACTATTTACTCTCCTTTCTTTAGTAGTAATGCATTGCAGTACATTGCAGTAATGTATAGTTACTGTAATATATATTTTCTGTCATTTCTATTGGCAGTAGTGCATATTTACTGTAATATATATTTATGGTAATCTATATTTACAGTAATATATATTTACAGTAATGCATTTTACTGTAATTTCTATTTATAGTAACATTTATTTACTGTAATTTCTATTTGCAGTAATGAATATATACCAACATTTCTATTTGCAGTAATATATAGTGTATATGTAATATGTAATAATATGTAATAATGTATATATGTGTATATTTACTGTATTTTATATTTACAGTAATGTATATTTACTGTAATTTCTATTTGCAGTAGTGCAGTAGTAAATATACTGTAATATATATATTTACGGTAATCTATATTTACAGTAATATATATATTTACAGTAAATGCACTACTGCCAATATATGATATATATTTATGGTAGTCTATATTTACAGTCATTTACAGTAATATATATTTACAGTAATGCATTTTACTGTAATTTCTATTTATAGTAACATTAATTTACTGTAATTTTTATTTGCAGTAACAAATAAATACCAAAATTTCTATTTGCAGTAGGGCAGTAGTAAATATACTGTAATATATATTTATGGTAATCTATATTTAAAGTAATATATATTTACAGTAATGCATATTAACTGTAATTTCTATTTATAGTAATATATATTTACTGTACATTTATTTTACAGTAATATATATTTACTGTAATTTATATTTACAGTAATGTATATTTACTGTAATTTCTATTTACAGTAATGTATATTTACTGTAATTTCTATTTACAGTAATGTATATTTACTGTGATTTTAATTTACAGTAATGTATATTTGTAGAACGAACAGACTGAACAGACTGAGGAACAGCTTCATTCCGGAAGCTGTAAGACTTTTAAACGCCACTTAGTGGAACCACTGCACTGACACTTTTACTGCACTGACACTTTTACGACACCAGTCACTTTAATACACTCTGCTGCTACCTTCTCCATTGCTGTTTATTTTATTTTCATATATTTTATATATTTATGTTTATTTTATTTATTTAAGTACTGCTGTCTGGGTAAAACTGGGTCCTTGGGTACCACAATTTCGTTCCACCCCATGTACCACATGTGATGCGAATGACAATAAAGTCTCCTTGAATCCTTGAATCCTTGAATATTTACTGTAATTAATATTTACAGTAATATACCTTACTGTAATTTATATTTACTGTAATGTATATTTACTGTAACTTCTATTTACAGTAATAAATATTTACTGTAATTTATATTTACAGCAATAGACATTTCTGTAATTTATATTTACAGTAATGTATATTTACTGTGATTTATAATTACAGTAATGTATATTTACAGTAATATATATTTACTGTTATTTCTGTTTACAGTAATATATATATTTACTGTTATTTCTGTTTACAGTAATATATATTTACTGTTATTTCTGTTTAAAGTAATATATATTTACTGTAATTTCTATTTACAGTAATATATATTTACTGTAATTTATATCTAAATTGAATGTGCTTCTGTTATATTAATTTAATCTAAAAAGATGTTCCCATATTTTATTCAGATAAACATCCTGTTAATAAATAGATTTTAATATAAATTCTGTAAATTTTTTTAACAGATTCTCAAACTAAGCGTTTTAAAACGATGAAGCCTCCATCTCCCTCCTCCACCCCGCCGCCCACAGCAGGTGAGTTCCCTCCAGCTCCCACTGCAGGTAGAAGGTTTGATCTGCACGTGTAGGTGATGAATTGAAGAGAACCTGTTATGGTGAGGTTCTGTGGTGGTAACTGTGTGTTTAGGTTCTAAAAGAAGAGATTTACGTACCTGTACGTCTGTATTCACTCTCAGTCTGAAACTCTCTGTTAGAGCTCCTGTGTCTTTAATTGATCTCTCGTGTTCTGATTGGTCATCCTGCTACAGGCTCCGCCCCCAGACAGCTGTGTGTGTTCTTACAGTGGTGTTAGTTCTGCTGTATCAGTTAGAGTCAGAGTCCGATCCTGAAAGTCCAGCAGAACAAACTCCACCTTCATAAACTGGACTGGAGCAGGAGTGGTCAGTTTTTACTGGTTTACTGTTTCAGAGTGGTCAGTTTTTACTGGTTTGCTGTTTAAGAGTGATTAGTTTTTACTGGTTTACTGTTTAAGAGTGATTAGTTTTTACTGGTTTACTGTTTAAGAGTGATTAGTTTTTACTGGTTTACTGTTTCAGAGTGGTTAGTTTTTACTTGTTTACTGTTTCAGAGTGGTCAGTTTTTACTGGTTTACTGTTTCAGAGTGGTCAGTTTTTACTGGTTTACTGTTTCAGAGTGGTTAGTTTTTACTGGTTTTCTGTTTCAGAGTGGTCAGTTTTTACTGGTTTACTGTTTCAGAGTGGTTAGTTTTTACTGGTTTACTGTTTCAGAGTGGTCAGTTTTTACTGGTTTTCTGTTTCAGAGTGGTCAGTTTTTATTGGTTTACTGTTTCAGAGTGGTCAGTTTTTACTAGTTTACTGTTTCAGAGTGGTCAGTTTTTACTGGTTTACTGTTTCAGAGTGTTTAGTTTTTACTGGTTTACTGTTTCAGAGTGGTCAGTTTTTACTGGTTTACTGTTTAAGAGTGGTCAGTTTTTACTGGTTTACTGTTTCAGAGTCATTAGTTTTTACTGCTTTACTGTTTCAGAGTGATTAGTTTTTACTGGTTTACTGTTTAAGAGTGGTCAGTTTTTACTGGTTTACTGTTTCAGAGTGATTAGTTTTTACTGGTTTACTGTTTCAGAGTGATTAGTTTTTACTGGTTTACTGTTTAAGAGTGGTCAGTTTTTACTGGTTTACTGTTTAAGAGTGGTCAAAATGAGGTTTTCCAACATGATGCTCTCCGACACTTGCAGACACATGTTTGATAGGTCTACACTGTAAAAGCAGCTTCATACACACGGTATCTAAAGACTGAACCTTAACTTCAAGTGTTCTTTCAGTACGTTCTCCATTTACACTGTTCTAGAATTTTTTTCTGAATGGTTCTCCTGTAGTAACACACTCTAGAACGTTCTCTTCTGTTGGTGACACTGTTGCTCAGGTCTGCCGGTGATGATACTCGTGTACATCTCCAGTGGTGCTGCAGGGTTAGTAGTTCTGATGGGGATCATCTTCGGCCTGGTTTGTAGAAAGGTACTGTGGAGGAACAGTTCTCCTAACGTTCATGCTCTTCCCTCACGTACTGATAGAACATCATCTACACATACCTCCTCCCCATACAGCCCATAAACTGTCTCTCTCTCTCTCTCTCTCTCTCTCTGTCTCTCTCTGTCTCTCTACCCTCTCTCTCTCTCTGTCTCTCTCTGTATCTCTCTCTCTCTCTCTCTGTCTCTCTCTGTCTCTCTGTGTCTCTCTCTCTCTCTCTCTCTCTCTGTCTCTCTCTGTCTCTCTCTCTCTCTCTCTCTCTGTCTCTCTGTCTCTCTCTCTCTCTCTACCCTCTCTCTCTCTCTGTCTCTCTCTGTCTCTCTCTCTCTCTCTCTCTCTGTCTCTCTCTGTCTCTCTCTCTCTCTCTCTCTCTCTCTCTCTCTCTCTCTCTCTCTCTCTCTCTGTCTCTCTCTCTCTCTCTCTCTCTCTCTCTCTCTGTCTCTCTCTGTCTCTCTCTCAGAGGAGGAGGAGGAGAAGGGTGCGTAACCCTGTTTATGTCCCAGTGCAGACCTCAGGTGTGCCCCCAAGTCAGTCTTCGGTGCAGAACCCCCCACGCCCCCTCCAGAAAGGTGATCCTGTGGAAGTGTGTGATGAAGATGAGGATGAAGGGATGTACCTGAATGTTCCGCAGCTCAACTCTTAACGGACACTCAGCCTGCCGGACATTAGTGACCTCTCTTATTCTTTCAAACCGGCAGCTAAAATCTGTGACCTCACAACCATCCACAGTGCTTCAGTCCAATCAGATTCTTCAGGAGCTGATTCAGTATAATCATATTCGGTTATTGGGCGGTGGTGGTCGTACTCGTAGGGTGGAGGGCAGGAAACCTCCCCTCACACCCCAGTCTGATTCAGTCTGATTCTCTTTGATTCTTTAGGAATTAATTGATTGGTAGCACGTCCTGTAAGTCCTGCATTTATAACACTTTATAAACACATTGATAAGGTGTTATACATCATACACAATATTTACAATGCCTGTCAGAAGTTTGTATAATTGCCTGTAAGTAGTTATAGTGACCTGCACAACACTTTATAACGTAAACATATACACATGTATAATCTCAGGTTTCATAACGCATTATAACATCTATCTATAAGATCTCTGTAAACAAAATGATGTAATGCACTATTACACACTATGACATTTCTAGTTTATTCTAGAATATTTTAATTAAATAAGTATTTTATTGTAGTGTGAATATTAAAGAGTTTGTTTATTTGTAGTTAACTGCAATTCTAGACTACCTGGCTGCAGGTGCTAGACTGCTAGCAGTTAGCAACCAAAGCTAACTGGTTGTTAGCACAGGCAGCTGCTGTATGTTGGGCAATAACAACATTAACTACAGCTGCCCTGTTTATAAATATAGTTAATATGACTAATAGAGTTTAGCTGCTGTGCTCCTGCTTTACCAGGTATATGTAATTTTCTCACTTCACTTAAAGTCTATAATAACCTGCTATAAATGTTTTATAAACAGATATGTTACATATGTTATTAATTCTGACTTTATAAAGTGTTACGCATGTAATTATAACTATTTAAGAGCAATTGTAAAAGTTTACATCTGCCATTATAAGCTCTTACATATGACATATAACACATTTATAACACATTATGAATACAGGGAGTACAGTTTTACTGCTTTACTTAGAAATTCAGTCATATTTTTATTAGAAATCAATATTATATATTATTATTATATAGAAGGACATCTATACGACTGGAGATGCTACACTGAGCTATTCAGTTCTGAGAAGTCCTGAGAATTAAATTTTGGCCAGAAATGTTATGATTTATTTATTGATCATTATTATAATGTAAACATTTTAAATCAATACAAAACTAAAGTCATTACTTTAAGATAGAGGTGATTCACAGTGAATGGATACATTTTACACCCTCCACACAAACACACACACATTTACACAAACACACACAACATACACAACCACAAACACACACACAACATACACACACACAAACACACACACATACACATTCACACAAACACACACACATACACACACACATACAAGTACACCCAAACACACATACACAAACACACATACACACACACACACATACAAGTACACCCAAACACACATACACAAACACACATACACACACACACATACAAGTACACCCAAACACACATACACAAACACACATACACACACACACATACAAGTACACCCAAACACACATACCCAAACACACATACACAAACACACATACACAAATACATACACACACACACACAGTGTGAGAGCTGCTGTTTAATGGGGTCCCTGTTCTGTAAATATACGTGTTTTGTGTTTGATGTGACTGTACTCAGTGGTAAGTAGGAAAAGTGGGGCGGGGTGAATATTGCTGGTTAAGATTTACTCCACCCACTGGTACACAGTGACATCATTAAATCAAGTTTAGAGGTGGGGCTGTAGGGGTCACGTCTTCATGTAAGGTCTGTTAAATGATGATATGATGTAGTATGAATATGATTATGACTTAATACTGTACAGTATTATCTTCAGTATTAAATATCTAAAACATATCTATATATCTAAAACTTTCTTCAGTTTATATTAGTATGTGTTTTTTATTAATTAGTCTGAACATGCGTTATTATAGTCATCAGACCCGTTTCTATGCTGTTGTATACATTTTTGGTGGTGATTTGTCGGGAAAGAAAGATTTTTATAGATGGAGAACTACGCCATCTGCTGGATGAGGTCAACACCTAGAATCTCTATTCAGTTTTAATAGTTAAAAATGGAATAATTAAAAATCTGGGTTCTGGAACTTCTGCAAAACAGCTGCCACCCAACCAGACAAGCACCATAACAACAAATTTAACAGGACATACTGTCTCTCAAGGTCGTGGGACATTTTGCAGTGCATTGTTTTGGGAAGCAATCAAAGAACAACACATCATTTTGTTACACAACCTGTAATAGTAAGACATTTTAACATATATAAAGACATTTAAATGTGTTAAAGACGAATGTAAACAGTGAAGTTGGAGCCCATGTACACAAATATTACTAAAACAAACATTTGAGTGTATTTAAATGTAAAAATGAGAATGTATATTTTTATAAGAGCTATAAAACCACCAAACCTGTTTATCAGAACAAGATCTCAGCATCTACACTATCTTCTTCAATCCTGTTAGAGAAGCAGCTCATGTGGCTCCTCATGAAGCTGCTGGTCAGAATGTTCAAAGTATGTAAACCTGCATCTGAGCAAATGAGCTCATTTCTAAAAGACCCTCTAAACATTCTTTAAACACAACCAGATGTTTAATTCTGCTCCAGGAATAATTCCATACCGACTATTCTATAGTTCTGATCTACTCACACTTATTCACTAATATTATTACTATTAATATAGAACACAGAAGAACACACTTATTCACTAATATTAGTACTATTAATATAGAACACATAAGAAGAACCTGGGGAGGCGTGTCTAAACTTTTCACTGTTAGTGTACATAAACAGTAGGGGGCGCTGGACTGCTCTCCTGTACTATACAGTAAATCAGGTTTATACACTGATCAAAAAACTTACAAAAGTTAGAATATGTGTGTTTTCTAACGTGCAAAAGCTTTCATGTCCATAAAATCTCATATCTAGGAGAAAAACATTTAACAGAGAATTATTCAATTATTAAAAACAGTTTTTAAATGTGAATGTTTTTCAAATCATCATTATTATAATACATTACAGACAAA
>CM038726.1:38985381-38987881 GCA_021613375.1 Megaleporinus macrocephalus | reverse complement strand
TCGCACATATATCTGTAGAGTGGTGTGGGCGGGGCTTACGTGTGGTGCTTTATTATTGGCTGAGAGGAGAAACTGGACACAGCAGTCACTTCAACGTCAGTAACGTCACCAACACAATACAGAGAAACACTGAGTCACACATTTCACAACGCAGGACACACAAACTGACCCCTAGATGACCTCAGTGCTACTTACTCTGGACTATTATTATTATTATTATTATTATTATTATTATTATTACATATAACTGGCTGACCAGCAGACTGGTCACACTAGTAGACTGACCTGGCCTTTATCTGATGACATCAGCAGATATATTTAATTGTTTAAATAATTGTTTTAATTTATTTAAATAAGCTTAATTATTTATTAATACAGATACTGTTGTTTATTAAAGCGTCTGATGATGAAGCGTCTCAGAGCTGGACGTCAGACAGTTCTGCTGATATCGGCCTCCATCCACACCAGCACAGCTCCTCCTGGAGAGAACACTGTTATTATTAATATCTAATCACACCACACCGTTAATATTAGTCTTTATTACTGTGTAATAGCGTACTGCTGTTCACTGGTGTTTATAACACATTTATAAACCATAATATAAACACACATTTAGGGTTCTCAGTCTCCTGCAGCTGACTCGGTTCTATTAGATACACTGAAGAACTAAATTTCTCTAAATTCCGAGGGTTCTAACGTACTACAACTCTTTATAAACTCTTTATAAAGCTGATTAATTAAAGAGTTAATGAGTTTAATACGGTTCTAATGTACTAGATAATCTCTGTTGACTCGGTTCTGACTGAGAACTCTTTATAAAGCTGGTTAATTAAAGAGTTAATGAGTTTAATACGGTTCTAATGTACTAGATAAGCTCTACTGACTTCTGTTCTGACTGAGAACTCTTTATAAAGCTGATTAATTAAAGAGTTAATGAGTTTAATGGGGTTCTAATGTACTAGATCATCTCTACTGACTCGGTTCTGACTGAGAACTCTTTATAAAGCTGGTTAATTAAAGAGTTAATGAGTTTAATACGGTTCTAATGTACTAGATCATCTCTGTTGACTCGGTTCTGACTGAGAACTCTTTATAAAGCTGGTTAATTAAAGAGTTAATGAGTTTAATACGGTTCTAATGTACTAGATCATCTCTACTGACTCGGTTCTGACTGAGAACTCTTTATAAAGCTGGTTAATTAAAGAGTTAATGAGTTTAATACGGTTCTAATGTACTAGATCATCTCTACTGACTCGGTTCTGACTGAGAACTCTTTATAAAGCTGGTTAATTAAAGAGTTAATGAGTTTAATACGGTTCTAATGTACTAGATCATCTCTACTGACTCGGTTCTGACTGAGAACTCTTTATAAAGCTGGTTAATTAAAGAGTTAATGAGTTTAATACGGTTCTAATGTACTAGATCATCTCTGTTGACTCGGTTGTGACTGAGAACTCTTTATAAAGCTGGTTAATTAAAGAGTTAATGAGTTTAATACGGTTCTAATGTACTAGATCATCTCTGTTGACTCGGTTGTGACTGAGAACTCTTTATAAAGCTGGTTAATTAAAGAGTTAATGAGTTTAATACGGTTCTAATGTACTAGATCATCTCTGTTGACTCGGTTGTGACTGAGAACTCTTTATAAAGCTGGTTAATTAAAGAGTTAATGAGTTTAATACGGTTCTAATGTACTAGATCATCTCTGTTGACTCGGTTCTGACTGAGAACTCTTTATAAAGCTGGTTAATTAAAGAGTTAATGAGTTTAATGTGAGTCTCTATGGGAGAGACGTTCTGACTCACTGGCTCCACCTGCTGGTTCCTGTGTGAATGAATCACAGTGTGTTGATACGTGCGGACCCTCATGTTGGCCGGAAGTAGAGGGTCTGCTGATGAAATGACACTAAACGGTTTCTCACTGGTCACGTGACAGAGTGAGTCAGTTTAGGAATGTAGTCTGAAGTGTTAATAAATCTATGTTGGACTGGTTATACTGGTTAAACTGGAAGATTTACTGGTCACCTGGATGGCTATAGTGGTGAGTCTGGTACACCAGTTTGGTTATGCTGGTCATGTTAGTCATCCAAACTGGGTCTTGCTGGGCTACCATACTGGTCATGCTGGTCAGATTGCTTGCCACACTGGTCATACTGGTCAGCTAGCTTGGTCCTACTGGTCGTGGTACTGGACTAGTTTGTTCTCACTGGTTCAGCTTGTTTGGTCTTAATGGTCATGTTAGCAAGCTAATTCTATCCTACTGCTCATGCTGGTCAGCTAGTTTGATTTTACTGGTCTTGCTGGTCAGCTAGTTTGATCTTACTGGTCTTGCTGGTCAGCTAGTTTGATTTTACTGGTCATGCTGGTCAGCTAGTTTGATCTTACTGGTCTTGCTGGTCAGCTAGTTTGATCTTACTGGTCGTGATGGTCAGCTAGTTTGATCTTACTGGTCTTGCTGGTCAGCTAGTTTGATCTTACTAGATGTGCTGGTCAGCTAGTTT
>CM038726.1:38955381-38982881 GCA_021613375.1 Megaleporinus macrocephalus | reverse complement strand
GCTTCCCGCTTCGTACCTCACCTGTGTTCGCGCCGCGCCCAAATCTGAGGAGCGTCTTTGGTGATCTTACAACGCACACGATTGGTCAGTGAGTTTACTGCACCCGTATACCGTAAAGACAAGAAACATTCCTCCGCTTAAAATAAACACTGTTTGGATCCACATTGGACAACGTCTGGGTCCCACTCCACACCGTTCTCCTCCCCCTCTGTGGTATCACTGCCCACTCTTTCGCCCTTTCCACACCACTCCTCGCGCTGCTCCCACTGCGCCTCCTCGCTCCGCCTCCATTCTACATTCTGTTTAATCACATTAGATCTGTACTAGAAATTTCTGGTTGTGGTAACAAACATTTAAAAAAGTTTTCTTTGGGAGTGCGCCAGTCAGTCCAAACTCAGCTCTTCTTCTTCTCCAGTGCTTTAGCTGATATACCAACATTTACACAATGAGCTCTGTTCCTGGAAAGTGATTTCAGTCTTTTATTAACCGATAATTCAGATCATTTCAGGCAGCTGGACTGGATAACTTTAGATCAACAAGAGCTCACCAGACATCTCATGTAGATCAGCACCAAAACTAAAGCAGATCTCATAAAAAAATAATAATCCCTCACACGTTCACCAGGTGGCACTGCTGGGATTGTAACACTACTCTCCTGTGAGAACCTGACTTTCCACACTGATGACTCACATCAGACGATCTATAGAAATGGGGAAGTGGAGCTTCAGCTGGAGGGTGTTTAAGGTGGATCTGTCAGGGCAGATGAGGTTGTAGTCGTCGTAGCAGTTGGCGGTAGCTGTAGTTGATCATGGCTCAAGTCAAGGCTCAAGTTATTGGAGGCGTTGGAAGGACGCTGCCGGCCACCCCTGAGATCCAGAAGATGTGCGATGAGGTGAGTATGTGATTGATTGAATATGGACTGCATTAATTACAGTAACGGAACTGCATGTTTACATTAACGCTCCAGTGAAAGTACTGAGATCATAACAATTGTTAAGGACACTGAAACTCAGACATCTGACTAACTTTTAGAACTGCGTCTGAGCTGCTGAGACCTCGTTCACACGTCCAGACTAAATACGGCTCTCAGGAAATACAAATTGATGCTTGAAAGTTTGGATGATATTTATTTATTTGTTTGTTTTTTGAGAATCATATTAAAACCACATTCGGAGGTGATTTTAAACACAGCTCCTAGTCAGATGTCTTTGGACGGGTCTCAGTCTGAGCGCTCTGGCAGCTCAGTCGGATTTCAAAGCGTCTGCTGCGTCTTCTGCATCTGCTGAAACCAAAAACAACAACAATGTCTAATCCAGAGCGAAGCACCAACAATCAGGAAGAGCTCCGTAGAGCTGTGAGGGTGATTGTTTGGAGGGTGAGATGATGATGATGATGATGATGATGCACCTCTGTCTCGGTTTGACTAGAATAGCTACACACTTACCGCCGCCTACAGCAGCTCAGGCAGATAAGTTGGTGATGTCTGGACACATGAATCTGATCTGATCTTATAAATAACAGAGTGGACAGTCGGCTCACAGGGTCTGATCTGAGAGACTGATCTGATTGGCCTGTGCACAGACCACCCAGCATCAGTTAGTGTTGGAACCCTGAGACTGAAAATGGCTGCCAATTAGAACAATTACACCTTAAAATCTTTCCTAGTAGCTTTTTGGGGGGAAGTTTGTTTATAAATGTACTTTTTTCTATATCGTTATTATTTTAAATCTTCAGGCACCAAATGTAACAGGTGTGCTATTTAAGGTGGAACCGAAATTTCCAAAAATATTTGCATTCAGTATTAATTGAAGGCATTCGGTATGCAGCTGAGTGACTGGAAGCAGTTACTAGACAGACGACTGGTGGGTTTATAGACTTTTATCATTAGAAAAAAGCGAAAGGCCTGTTGAGGTTGAAGGACCTCCAGCCGGATCTCCACCCGCTGCATCTGTAATATTCAGTTACAGCAGACGGTCATTTCAACACGTTTCCTGAACACAGAACACAGTGAAGCAAATCTCGTGTGATAGACGTCAGTGGGCATGGTGGTTTGGAGTGCAGCGTCTAGAACAGTACCTTCACAGCCTTGACTCAACAGAAACACCCGCTTTTCACATCGTGAACAAAATAAACAACAAGTTTATGTTCCAACAGCAACAATTTCAATTCTAAATTCTAGAAATTCTAAATGAGTTTAAGGACACTATTTGAACCTCACAGCATCCTGCATGTATCCCTCCACCATGCATGGAGTTTAAGACTGAGATCTTCTCTAAACTATCATAAACAGCGTCTCAGAATCAGACAGTGTATTTATAACATCTACTGTAAGAACTTTCTGTGAGGGAACTCAGTCAGAATGCTGCTGATCCGGGCGTGTGCTGGGTGTGTTTTATATTTTGCCATCTTACGAAACCCTGCCTACCTAAAACCCTGAGCACTCCCAGCGTTACTGAGTGAGATTAGAGAATTAATATGAGAACTTCTTAAAAACATCAACCAAACAGGTCGATCCACATGACATGACTAACGCACTCCTGACTAAAAAGTGCATTACAGCAGTTTTTCAGAACTTCAGTCTAATTTTTAAGGATATCGTTGCTGTCCAATGAAAAACAAGTATCACCTAAATTGCGACTATTCAGGAGAGACCAAAAACATTTGTAACTTTTAGTTTAAGTCAATGGAACCAGAATTCTTTCCAAGCTATTTTGGAGCGCTTCTATAGGTCCATTCACCATCAAACAACCAATAGCAGGTTCAAATGATTTAGAAAACTAAAAATCAATAAAAAATTTACATGTTTTTCATTGGACAGCGACTATATGTGAGCATGATGAGTAGCGCAGAGTAACGCTGTTTAAACCATGCACTGAAACCAACATTAATACAACCAGCAAGTGGCATGCTGGCATGTACGCATAATGTTATTTTTATCATGGCTTTTAAAAGAAATTTTAATTTTATTTATATAATTCTTTGTTTTCTGATTAAATATTTTCTTCTTATTATTCTTTTTCTTCTTCTTCTTCTTCTTCTTCTTCTTCTTCTTCTTCTTTTTCTTCTTCTTCTTATTATTTTTACACCAGATTTCTGTCAATAACTTGTCACTAACACAGTTTTTCAGATATCAACACCATATCAGCTCTGGAAAGTTTGGGCATTTTTGATCAGATTTTTGATCAGACATTTGATTTTCATACAATTATGGTTAAATTATGAAATTGTTAAATATGGACATGCACTCAGCTTGAATCACATTAAGTCCATCAGTAACAACTTACTAAACCGTTAGGGACCATAACAGCAACCTAGCAACACTATAGCAACAGGATCAGGATACCATAGCAATTGCTTCGGTCAATGTACACTCTGTAGCCATAAGTTTGTGGACACTGCTTACCAGCCTGGCACCCATTTTAGTAACCACCTGGGATACAATAGCAGCCATCTAGAAAACCCTAGCAACCACCGGGGATACCATAGCAACCACCCAGGATACCATAGCAAAGACAATGGACACCATAGCAACCACCTGGGATGCCACTGCAGTCACCTAAAAAACCAGAGCAACCGCCTGGGATACCATACCAATCACCCGGGATACCATAGCAGCCACCTGGGATACTATAACAACCCCCTGGGATACCATAGCAACCACCTTGCTTAAGATGCACGATCACTCTGTCTTTTCTGCCAATTTTTAATGTTAAGATTTTATTTCTTCTTGAACTTCTTGAAAATTGAATAGTGTGGATCAGATGAGCAGAGTGTCTGTTAGTGTTTGTGTATTATAGATGTGTGTTACTGGGTCTGGTACAGGTGAAGCCGCAGGTGGAGCAGAAGGCCGGCAAGAAGTTTGGAGTATTTGTTGCAAAATCATTTACAAGCCAGGTTGTGGAGGGAACCAACTACTTCATTAAGGTGGGACCAGTCATGCTGTCCTTCAGACATTCCCTCTTCAGTGTTCCAACATTTATATTCCTTAAAACAGTTAAAACATACTACAGCACAGAATTAAGAATTATTAAATAAATACATAGCAATTTATAGTGCTTACTGAATAATTCATAATATGAATAGAAGCGGGATACAGATCTGTGTAGGTGATAAATGTATTGTTTTGTCTCTCAGGTACATGTGGGTGGGAAAGACTATGTTCACCTGAAGGTCTTCAAGGCTCTGCCACACGCTGGAGGGAAACTGCAAATGACGACTGTCCAGACCGGGAAAAAACTCGAGGAGCCCATCACCTTCTTCTGAAACACACACACAGCTGTGGAAGTTACTGTTACTGTTACAGAGCAAATAAAAACATCCCCAAACTGTAAGATGCTGTTTCGAGTTTTGATTGTTTGTCTGTTTACTCTGGTGGACTTTCGCTATAAGTGTTTGGGAATATTAGTTATAAAATTAGTTTTGGGGAATATTAGTTATAATGGTACCGTATTTGGGAATATTATTGATAAAGTTACAGTATTTGGCAATATTAGTTATAAAGTTACAGTATTTGGGAATATTAGTTATGAAATTACAGTTTTTGGGAATATTATTGATAAAGTTACAGTATTTGGGAATATTAGTTATAAAGTTACAGTATTTGGGAATATTAGTTATGAAATTACAGTTTTTGGGAATATTATTGATAAAATTAGTTTTTGGGAATATTATTTATAAAGTTACAGTAATTGGGAATATTTGTTATAAAAATTACAGTATTTTGGGAATATTAGTTACAAAGTTACATGACTGGGAGTGAATTGTGGTTTTGGGTGGGAGTACACTGCAAGCGACACATGTTGTGACTCGATCTGTGCAGAGTTAAAACAGTGAGCTAAGTGGAAAAACCCCATCAAATCCAATAAAGGGCTTAGTTGGTTCATGTATACAGTGAATGCAGAAAATTAATTTTTGTTTTTCCCATTTTACTTCCATCAGCCCCTCGAAATGTTTACTGATAAATGTCTACACTCACACTAAACACTAAACTTTAAATTTTGCATCAAGATTTGAATGTTCTCATTTTTCTATAGAAACCTGAACAGCCCTGAAGCTGAAGCATATGTTTTCCCTAGAAATAATCTCTGTTCTGCTGCAGCCTCAGCCGAAGGGCGGGAGGGTGGGGTATTTAAGACGGAGCTGGTAATGCCTGGTTGTAGTCGAGGTGTTGGTAGTTGCAGGAATATTAGTCATAAAGTTTCAGTGTTTGGGAATATTAGTTATAAAGTTACAGTATTTGGGAATATTAGTTATAAAGTTACAGTGTTTGGAAATATTATTTAAAAGTTACAGTGTTTGGGAATATTAGCTATAAGGTTACAGTGTTTGGGAATATTATTTATAAAATTACAGTATTTGATAATATTAGTTATAAACTTTCAGTGTTTGGGAATATTTAAAAGTTACAGTGTTTGGGAATACTAGTTATAAAGTTACAGTGTTTGGGAATATTAGTTATAAGGTTACAGTGTTTGGAAATATTATTTAAAAGTTAGAGTGTTTTGAGAATATTAGTTATAAGGTTACAGTGTTTGGAAATATGAGTTATAAAGTTACAGTATTTGAGAATATTAGTTATTAAGTTACAGTGTTTGGAAATATTATTTAGAAGTTACAGTGTTTGGGAATACTAGTTATAAAGTTACAGTATTTGAGAATATTAGTTATTAAGTTACAGTGTTTGGAAATATTATTTAAAAGTTACAGTGTTTGGGAAGATTAGTTACATAGTTACAGTGTTTGGGAATATTAGTCATAAAGTTACAGTGTTTGGGAATATTATTTATAAGTTACAGTGTTTGGGAAGATTAGTTACATAGTTACAGTGTTTGGGAATATTAGTTATAAGGTTACAGTGTTTTGGAATATTATTTAAAAGTTACAGTGTTTGGGAATATTAGTTACATAGTTACAGTGTTTGACATTATTAGTTATGAAGTTAAGTTGTTTTCAAATTGTAATGATAAAGTTACAGTATTGCAGAATATTAGTTATAGAGTTACAGTATTGGAGAGTATTAATTATAAATTTACAGTGTTTGGGAATATTAGTTATAAAGTTACAGTATTTAAGAATATTAATTATAAAGTTACAGTATTGCAGAATATTAGTTATAGAGTTACAGTATTGGAGAGTATTAATTATAAATGTACATTATTTGGGAATATTAGTTATAAAGTTACAGTATTTAAGAATATTAATTATAAAGTCACAGTATTGCAGAATATTAGTTATACACGTACACTATTGAAGAGTATTAATTATAAATGTACATTATTTGGGAGTGTTAGTTATAAAGTTACAGTATTTAAAACAATTAGTTATAAGGTTACAGTATTTGGGAGTATTAGTTATAAAGTAACATTTTTAAAAAATATTAGTTATAAAGTTACAGTGTTTGAGAATATTAGTTATAAAGTAACATTGTTTGAAAATATTAGTTATAAAGTTACAGTGTTTGAGAATATTAGTCATAAAGTTACAGTATTTGAAAATATTTGTTATAAAGTTACAGTATTGGAGAATATTAGTTATAAAGTTACAGTATTTGAGAATATTAGTCATAAAGTTACAGTGTTTGGAAATATTAGTTATAAAGTTACAGTGTTTGAGAATATTAGTTATAAAGTTACAGTGTTTGAGAGTATTAGTCATAAAGTTACAGTGTTTTGGGAATATTAGTTATAAGGTTACAGTATTTGAGAATATTAGTTACAAAGTTACAGTGTTTGGGAATATTTGTTATAAAGTTACAGTATTTGGGAGTATTAGTTATAAAGTTACAGTATTTGGAAATATTAGTTATAAAGTTATACTATTTGAGAATATTAGTTATAAAGTTACAGTGTTTGGAAATATTATTTAAAAGTTACAATGTTTGGGAATATTAGTTATAAGGTTACAGTGTTTGGGAATATTATTTATAAAGTTACAGTATTTGAGAATATTAGTTATAAATTTACAGTTTTTGGGAATATTTAAAAGTTGCAGTGTTTGGGAATACTAGTTATAAAGTTACAGTGCTTGGGAATATTAGTTATAAGGTTACAGTATTTGGAAATATTAGTTATAAAGTTACAGTATTTGAGAATATTAGTTATTAAGTTACAGTGTTTGGAAATATTAGTTATAAAGTTACTGTATTTGAGAATATTAGTTATAAAGTTAAGTGTTTTGGGAATATCAGCTATAAATTTACAGTTGTGGATAATATTAGTTATAAAGTTACAGTATTTGGGAATATTAGTTATAAAGTTACTTTGAGAATATTAGTTATAAAGTTACAGTATTGGAGAATATTAGTTATAAAGTTACTTTGTTTGGGAATATTAGTTATAAAGGTACAGTATTTGGGAATATTAGTTATAAAGTTATAGTGTTTGGAAACATTAGTTATAAAGTTACAGTATTTGAGAATATTAGTTATAAACTTACAGTGTTTAGAAATATTAGTTATAAAGTTACAGCATTTGAGAATATTAGTTACAAACTTACAGTGTTTAGAAATATTAGTTATAAAGTTACAGCATTTGAGAATTTTAGTTACAAAGTTACAGTGTCTGAGAATATTAGTTACAAAGTTACAGTGTCTGAGAATATTAGTTACAAAGTTACAGTGTTTGGGAATATTAGTCATAAAGTCACAGTATTGGAGAATATTAGTTATGAAGTTAAGTTTTTTGCGAATTGTAATTATAAAGTTACAGTATTGCAGAATATTAGTTATACAGGTACAGTATTGGAGAGTATTAATTATAAATTTACATTATTTGGGAATATTAGTTATAATGTTACAGTATTTAAGAATATTAATTATAAAGTTACAGTATTGCAGAATATTAGTTATAAAGTTACATTATTTGGGAGTGTTAGTTATAAAGTTACAGTATTTAAAACAATTAGTTCTAAGGTTACAGTGTTTGAGTACATTAGTTATAAAGTAACATTGTTTGAAAATATTAGTTATAAAGTTACAGTGTTTGAGAATATTAGTTATAAAGTAACATTTTTTAAAATATTAGTTATAAAGTTACAGTATTTGAGAATATTAGTTATAAAGTTACAGTATTTGAGAATATTAGTCATAAAGTTACAGTGTTTGAGAATATTAGTCATAAAGTTACAGTATTGGAGAATATTAGTTATAAAGTTACAGTATTTGAGAATATTAGTCATAAAGTTACAGTGTTTGGAAATATTAGTTATAAAGTTACAGTATTCAGGAATATTAGTTATAAAGTTACAGCATATGAGAATATTAGTTATAAAGTTACAGTGTTTGAGAATATTAGTTATAAAGTTACAGTGTTTGGAAATATTAGTTATAAAGTTACAGTATTTGAGAGTATTAGTTATAAAGTTACAGTGTTACACCAACAAGCTTCAAACAGGGAGGTGTTGTTCTCACAGTTCAAAGTTTTTGTTTTTGGAACACTGCTGGTTTTATGTCCTACTTAAATGTTAACTGGAATATAATATGACTGAGTTGTCCAGTCCTCTTTTGTTCCAGTGGCTGAATACACACTTGAGGTGGATTCCAAGACAGAATTAATATTTCATAGTTGCTGTAGATTACTGTAGTTTGTGGTCTGAAACCTTTCCTTTGTGAGCTGCCAAAGCATCAACAATAACTAACATCTCGATCAAGGACATCTATTTTAATAATGTGGTTATTATATATGGTTGATGGGTTTATAGACCAGTTTGCCCTCTAGTGGTGGGAGTAAAACAAACCCCATAAAACCCCAAGACCATTTTAACCGTTTTTGATTTATAATGTGATTGATTGGTTTCCGGACCAGTGAGCTGTTTTGCTGATATTTGGTTTTGTTTGTCTTGTTTTGGTTATTTTGTTCTGGCATACTGGATTAGAGAGTTTTGAACTCTAGACCAAAACCAGACAAAGAATCATCCTAAAGGGGTTTAGTTTATATTGGGAAGAACCTACTTGGGATGGCACTGTGAGTAGACTGGGACATTGGATCAATTCAGGAAAAGTCTTAATTTCTTTCTTTTTCCTGTTAGTGTTTATCTTACAGACTTCTGAACTTTTCTGAGAGATGGGCTTAATCTACACTCACACTAAACAATGAACTTTAAATTTTGCATTGAGATTTGAATGTTTTTGTATTTTCTGTACAGAAACCTGAACAGCCCTGAAGCTGGAGCATCTGTTTTTCCATGGAAATTAATTGAGCCAAAGGCCTTGAAGGTGGGCTATTTAAGACAGACCCTGTGATGCCTGCTTGTAGTCAAGGTGTTGGTAGCTGCAATTGCCGGCAGTCTGTAGTTGAGGATTTTGCTGACAACCATGAGTGCTCCCACCCAAGAGATCCACTGGATATGTCAGAAGGTAACGTTTCCCAGCTGTTTTTAACGAATAAACACGTTTAATTTGTAGGTTCTGCCGTTCATACCAATGAGGAGACCACAGAAGCTTCCATGCAGGCAGAGAATTTGACTTATTATCTCATATTATGACAATTTAGCAATTCAGCATATCTGATTGCAGAGCTGATCTTTACTTATTCATGATTTATACGCTGCAGTAATCTTTTTCCATGTTATAAATGAACAGTAACATGAGGAGTCCTTGAACTTTTGACATTGTATGTTATTGAATCTGTCACTTGTTTTTTCTGTAAAAGGGGAAGTTTCTTGCCCAGTCAAAGACCGGAAGGACCTTTGAAGTTTTCGAACCCAAATCGTTCATCAGTGATGGACCGTTCTATTTTATTAAGGTGAGGCTCTGAACATCAGCACAAAGTGAACCAACGTCTGCGGCAGTGCTGCCGTCTGCTAGCACCCCTGTGGGATTCTAGTGTTATGTTGCTGCAGTTCTAGATTAAACATAGACAATAGAAACTTGTAACACACTGTTATATATCCCAGCGTATATGGGTTAGTCCTGCCACCAAAATCATCTGCAGTGGTGTATCCAGAACCTGCAGAAGGGCTGTAATGATGTCTTTTCTTTCTGAACTGTAAGTAAAGTGTGATTGGTTGGTTCTCATTCACTGTGTTGGTAGTTAAACTGATGTGTAGGACCTTCAGTCCAGCTGCGGGAGTCCTAATCAATAGCAGAACTTCTTTCAATTAATTAATTTATTAATTTTATAATCGTTAAGAAGTCAACACAACCTCTATAGCAGAGCTTCTTAGCCGTTTCCACCTCCACCAGTATTGGCCCACCAGGCGGTGGTGGTGAGAAACTTTATTTTACAGAGAGCACATTTTAAGGCACTGTTTTGGTTTATTTACTGGAACTGAACATGTTTTGTGTTTAAAACTGAAACATTAAGCTGCTGCAGGTAAATGTTCTTCTTATTTGACTTTTATTCATGATGAACTGTTTTCTCTTTCAGGTCTACGTGGGCGGGAATGAATGTGTTCACCTGAAGACGATGAGCTCTTTTGGACCTAAACAAAAAGGAGAACTGGTTTCATACCAAACTGGAAAAACCATGAATGACCCACTCAACAAATTCTGAAGGGCTCAGGAGTGAACATACCTGCGGTCCAGTCTGCTCTCTGCACTGCTGGTGCTGATCTGTACTGGACCTGAACATAACCTGCTGATTATAACCACTGCTTCTCAATACAAATAAAAATATGATAATAAATAATCCAGTCTATGCTGCAGTTCCTGTAATACCTGCTGTGGGTGTTTTTGTTGGAGGTGGTTTTTATTTATTTTGTAAAATTAATTTTGTGGAAATTTGGAAATCGGCCACTCTCGGCCTTCATGGATCAAAATCTGATCATCAGAACAGGAGTCATATAATAGAATCTCAGTTATCCAGACAGGAATAGAAGTGCTAATCGGTGTCAAATTACGTTTCCACCATAGCCACCAACATCAAGCTGAACGTCAATACGCAGAATATTTTATATTAGTTCACATCTGTAAACTTCAGGCTTTTGCCATCTGCATCTGAAATGGAACATTCAGACCATATTTTGATTTATTATGATTAGATTGCTGGATTCATTTTACCCCATATGTTTTATTATCACCACAACACTCCTGTTTACAGTAATTTGCAAGAAATTATTATTTAAATTATTTAAAACTATAAATATGCCCAAATCTAAATTCATACAGAAAATAACTGTACAACATGTTTATTTGTTTATTTATTTAAAAACACTGAAAAAACAGCAATAATCCTGTCACACTTAGCAGCCACGCACTGTGCTGTGCACTCCATTTCCCATAATGCACCTACAGGTTATATGTCGTCTTACACCAATCCAGGTCCTTGCACCCTGCTCTCAGTCACCTGAGGACTGATTCAGTTCACCTGGCCGGACTGTGAAGGAAGAAGTTCCGCAGCGAGAACAGGTGGGGAGCGCCCAGGGTGCGCCTAAGTAGGAAACACATTGGTGAGTCTATATATTCTTGTTTTATCTCCTTCATTAGAAAGTGTCACACTCTGCTGTTGTCACAGAATTTTAAAGGTGCCTGTTGCTATCCTTTTCCTTCATCTGGACTTTTACTCATGATGTCTGCTGTTAACCCTCTGATGCAAAACCTAGTTAAAAGTGACACGACTGAGATTGTATTCTCTGTATCTTTACAATAAATTAATTTCATCACTCAAGCTTCCATGAATTCCTCAATTTACTTGTTTTTGATAATCAAATCCTGATTTCAGTTTTATTATTTATTTTATTAACAATAATCATGTTTGTATTACTGCCTTCTAACATAAAACACGGCTCAGAATTAACCCTTATGTGTTCACTATGGAGTAAACATTTGTACATACAGTAACATAGACACTCAGCAGTACATACAGTAACATAGAGACACTCAGCAGTACATACAGTAACATAGAGACACTCAGCGGTACATACAGTAACATAGACACTCAGCAGTACATACAGTAACATAGAGATACTCAGCAGTACATACAGTAACATAGAGACTCAGCAGTACATAAAGTAACATAGAGATACTCAGCAGTACATACAATAACATAGACACTCAGCAGTACATACAGTAACATAGAGACTCTCAGCAGTACATACAGTAACATAGAGACTCTCAGCAGTACATACAATAACATAGACACTCAGCAGTACATACAGTAACATAGAGACTCTCAGCAGTACATACAATAACATAGACACTCAGCAGTACATACAGTAACATAGAGACTCTCAGCAGTACATACAGTAAAATAGAGATAATCAGCAGTACATACAGTAACATAGAGACTCAGCAGTACATACAGTAACATAGAGACACTCAGCAGTACATAGAGTAACATAGAGACTCAGCAGTACATACAGTAAAATAGACACTCAGCAGTACATACAGTAACATAGACACTCAGCAGTACATACAGTAACATAGAGACACTCAGCAATACATACAGTAACATAGAGACTCTCAGCAGTACATACAGTAACATAGAGACACTCAGCAGTACATACAGTAACATAGAGACGCTCAGCAGTACATACTGTAACATAGAGATACTCAGCAGTACATACAGTAACATAGACACTCAGCAGTACACACAGTAACATAGAGATACTCAGCAGTACATACAGTAACATAGACACTCAGCAATACATACAGTAACATAGTGACACTCAGCAGTACATACAGTACCATAGAGACGCTCAGCAGTACATAGAGTAACATAGAGATACTCAGCAGTACATACAGTAAAAAAGACACTCAGCAGTACATACAGTAACATAGAGACACTCAGCAGTATATACAGTAACATAGAGACTCAGCAGTATATACAGTAACATAAAGATACTCAGCAGTACATACAGTAACGTAGACACTCAGCAGTACATACAGTAACGTAGAGATACTCAGCAGTACATACAGTAACATAGAGACACTCAGCAGTACATACAGTAACATGGAGATACTCAGCAGTACATACAGTAACATAGACACTCAGCAGAACATACAGTAACATAGAGACACTCAGCAGTACATACAGTAACATAGACACTCAGCAGTACATACAGTTACATAGATACTCAGCAGTACATACAGTAACATAGAGACACTCAGCAGTACATACAGTAACATAGACACTCAGCAGTACATACAGTTACATAGGTACTCAGCAGTACATACAGTAACATAGAGATACTCAGCAGTACATACAGTAAAAATACACTCAGCAGTACATACAGTAACATAGATATTCAGCAGTACATACAGTAACATAGAGATACTCAGCAGTACATACAGTAAAATAGACACTCAGCAGTACATACAGTAACATAGAGACACTCAGCAGTACATACAGTAACATAGAGATACTCAGCAGTACATACAGTAACGTAGACACTCAGCAGTACATACAGTAACATAGAGATACTCAGCAGTACATACAGTAAAATAGACACTCAGCAGTACATACAGTAACATAGAGACACTCAGCAGTACATACAGTAACATAGAGACGCTCAGCAGTACATACTGTAACATAGAGATACTCAGCAGTACATACAGTAACATAGACACTCAGCAGTACACACAGTAACATAGAGATGCTCAGCAGTACATACAGTAACATAGACACTCAGCAATACATACAGTAACATAGAGACACTCAGCAGTACATACAGTACCATAGAGACGCTCAGCAGTACATACAGTAACATAGAGATACTCAGCAGTACATACAGTAAAATAGACACTCAGCAGTACATACAGTAACATAGAGACACTCAGCAGTACATACAGTAACATAGAGACTCAGCAGTACATACAGTAACATAAAGATACTCAGCAGTACATACAGTAACGTAGACACTCAGCAGTACATACAGTAACATAGAGATACTCAGCAGTACATACAGTAAAAATACACTCAGCAGTACATACAGTAACATAGATATTCAGCAGTACATACAGTAACATAGAGATACTCAGCAGTACATACAGTAAAATAGACACTCAGCAGTACATACAGTAACATAGAGACACTCAGCAGTACATACAGTAACATAGAGACGCTCAGCAGTACATACTGTAACATAGAGATACTCAGCAGTACATACAGTAACATAGACACTCAGCAGTACACACAGTAACATAGAGATGCTCAGCAGTACATACAGTAACATAGACACTCAGCAATACATACAGTAACATAGAGACACTCAGCAGTACATACAGTACCATAGAGACGCTCAGCAGTACATACAGTAACATAGAGATACTCAGCAGTACATACAGTAAAATAGACACTCAGCAGTACATACAGTAACATAGAGACACTCAGCAGTACATACAGTAACATAGAGACTCAGCAGTACATACAGTAACATAAAGATACTCAGCAGTACATACAGTAACGTAGACACTCAGCAGTACATACAGTAACGTAGAGATACTCAGCAGTACATACAGTAACATAGAGACACTCAGCAGTACATACAGTAACATGGAGATACTCAGCAGTACATACAGTAACATAGACACTCAGCAGAACATACAGTAACATAGACACTCAGCAGTACATACAGTAACATAGAGATACTCAGCAGTACATACAGTAACATAGAGACTCTCAGCAGTACATACAGTAACATAGAGATACTCAGTAGTACATACAGTAACATAGACACTCAGCAGTACATACAGTAACATAGAGATACTCAGCAGTACATACAGTAACATAGAGACACTCAGCAGTACATACTGTAACATAGAGATACTCAGTAGTACATACAGTAACATAGACACTCAGCAGTACATACAGTAACATAGAGATACTCAGCAGTACATACAGTAACATAGACACTCAGCAGTACATACAGTAACATAGAGACACTCAGCAGTACATACAGTAACATAGAGACGCTCAGCAGTACATACAGTAACATAGACACTCAGCAGTACATACAGTAACATAGACACTCAGCAGTACATAGAGTAACATAGAGATACTCAGCAGTACATACAGTAAAATAGACACTCAGCAGTACATACAGTAACATAGAGACACTCAGCATTACATACAGTACCATGGAGACGCTCAGCAGTACATACAGTAACATAGAGATACTCAGCAGTACATACAGTAAAATAGACACTCAGCAGTACATACAGTAACATAGAGACACTCAGCAGTACATACAGTAACATAGAGACTCAGCAGTACATACAGTAACATAGAGATACTCACCAGTACATACAGTAAAATAGACACTCAGCAGTACATACAGTAACATAGAGACACTCAGCAGTACATACAGTAACATAGAGACTCAGCAGTACATACAGTAACATAGAGATACTCACCAGTACATACAGTAACATAGAGACTCAGCAGTACATACAGTAACGTAGAGATACTCAGCAGTACATACAGTAACATAGAGACACTCAGCAGTACATACAGTAACATGGAGATACTCAGCAGTACATACAGTAACATAGAGACTCAGCAGTACATACAGTAACATAGAGATACTCAGCAGTACATACAGTAAAATAGACACTCAGCAGTACATACAGTAACATAGACACTCAGCAATACATACAGTAACATAGATATACTCAGCAGTACATACAGTAACATAGAGACTCTCAGCAGTACATACAGTAACATAGAGATACTCAGTAGTACATACAGTAACATAGACACTCAGCAGTACATACAGTAACATAGACATACTCAGCAGTACATACAGTAAAATAGACACTCAGCAGTACATACAGTAACATAGAGATACTCAGCAGTACATACAGTAACATAGAGACACTCAGCAGTACATACAGTAACATAGACACTCAGCAGTACATACAGTTACATAGATACTCAGCAGTACATACAGTAAAATAGACACTCAGCAGTACATACAATAACATAGAGACACTCAGCAGTACATACAGTAACATAGAGATATTTAGCAGTACTTACAGTAACATAGAGACACTCAGCAGTACATACAGTAACATAGAGATACTCAGCAGTACATACAGCAACATAGAGACACTCAGCAGTACATACAGTAACAGACACTCAGCAGTACATACAGTAACATAGACACTCAGCAGTACATACAGTAACATAGAGATACTCAGCAGTACCTACAGTAACATAGAGACACTCAACAGTACATACAGTAACAGACACTCAGCAGTACATACAGTAACATAGACATTCAGCAGTACATACAGTAACATAGAGATACTCAGCAGTACATACAGTAACATAGAGACACTCAGCAGTACATACAGTAAGAGACACTCAGCAGTACATACAGTAACATAGAGATACTCAGCAGTACAAACAGTAACATAGACACTCAGCAGTACATACAGTAACATAGAGATACTCAGCAGTACATACAGTAACATAGAGACACTCAGCAGTACATACAGTAACAGACACTCAGCAGTACATACAGTAACATAGACACTCAGCAGTACATACAGTAACATAGAGATACTCAGCAGTACATACAGTAACATAGAGACACTCAGCAGTACGTACAGTAACAGACACTCAGCAGTACATACAGTAACATAGAGATACTCAGCATTACATACAGTAACATAGAGATACTCAGCAGTACATACAGTAACATAGAGATACTCAGCAGTACATACAGTGACATAGAGACTCAGCAGTACATACAGTAACATAGAGATGCTCAGCAGTACATACAGTAACATAGATACTCAGCAGTACATACAGTAACATAGAGACTCAGCAGTACATACAGTAACATAGACACTCAGCAGTACATACAGTAACATAGAGATACTCAGCAGTACGTACAGTAACATAGAGATACTCAGCAGTACATACAGTAACATAGACACTCAGCAGTACATACAGTAACATAGAGATACTCAGCAGTACATACAGTAACATAGACACTCAGCAGTACATACAGTAACATAGAGATACTCAGCAGTACATACAGTGACATAGAGACTCAGCAGTACATACAGTAACATAGGGACGCTCAGCAGTACATACAGTAACATAGATACTCAGCAGTACATACAGTAACATAGAGATACTCAGCAGTACATACAGTAACATAGAGACTCAGCAGTACATACAGTAACATAGACACTCAGCAGTACATACAGTAACATAGAGATACTCAGCAGTACATACAGTAACATAGAGACACTCAGCAGTACATACAGTAACATAGACACTCAGCAGTACATACAGTAACATAGAAACGCTCAGCAGTACATACAGTAACATAGAGATACTCAGCAGTACATACAGTAACATAGAGACTCAGCAGTACATACAGTAACATAGAGATACTCAGCAGTACATACAGTAACATAGAGACACTCAGCAGTACATACAGTAACATAGACACTCAGCAGTACATACAGTAACATAGAGACACTCAGCAGTACATACAGTAACATAGACACTCAGCAGTACATACAGTGACATAGAGACTCAGCAGTACATACAGTGACATAGACACTCAGCAGTACATACAGTAACATAGAGATACTCAGCAGTACATACAGTAACATAGAGACACTCAGCAGTACATACAGTAACATAGAGACACTCAGCAGTACATACAGTAACATAGAGATACTCAGCAGTACATACAGTAACATAGAGACACTCAGCAATACATACAGTAACAGACACTCAGCAGTACATACAGTTACATAGATACTCAGCAGTACATACAGTAACATAGAGACACTCAGCAGTACATACAGTAACATAGATACTCAGCAGTACATACAGTAACATAGAGATATTTAGCAGTACTTACAGTAACATACAGACACTCAGCAGTACATACAGTAACATAGAGATACTCAGCAGTACATACAGTAAAATAGACACTCAGCAGTACACACAGTAACATAGAGATACTCAGCAGTACATACAGTAAAATAGACACTCAGCAGTACATACAGTAACATAGAGACACTCAGCAGTACATACAGTAACATAGACACTCAGCAGTACATACAGTAACATAGAGATATTTAGCAGTACTTACAGTAACATAGAGACACTCAGCAGTACATACAGTAACATAGAGACACTCAGCAGTACATACAGTAACATAGTGACACTCAGCAATACATACAGTAACAGACACTCAGCAGTACATACAGTAACATAGACACTCAGCAGTACATACAGTAACATAGAGATACTCAGCAGTACATACAGTAACATAGAGACACTCAGCAGTACATACAGTAACAGACACTCAGCAGTACATACAGTAACATAGACACTCAGCAGTACATACAGTAACATAGAGATACTCAGCAGTACATACAGTAACATAGAGACACTCAGCAGTACATACAGTAACATAGAGATACTCAGCAGTACATACAGTAACATAGACACTCAGCAGAACATACAGTAACATAGAGACACTCAGCAGTACATACAGTAACATAGACACTCAGCAGTACATACAGTTACATAGATACTCAGCAGTACATACAGTAACATAGAGACACTCAGCAGTACATACAGTAACATAGACACTCAGCAGTACATACAGTTACATAGGTACTCAGCAGTACATACAGTAACATAGAGATACTCAGCAGTACATACAGTAAAAATACACTCAGCAGTACATACAGTAACATAGATATTCAGCAGTACATACAGTAACATAGAGATACTCAGCAGTACATACAGTAAAATAGACACTCAGCAGTACATACAGTAACATAGAGACACTCAGCAGTACATACAGTAACATAGAGATACTCAGCAGTACATACAGTAACGTAGACACTCAGCAGTACATACAGTAACATAGAGATACTCAGCAGTACATACAGTAAAATAGACACTCAGCAGTACATACAGTAACATAGAGACACTCAGCAGTACATACAGTAACATAGAGACGCTCAGCAGTACATACTGTAACATAGAGATACTCAGCAGTACATACAGTAACATAGACACTCAGCAGTACACACAGTAACATAGAGATGCTCAGCAGTACATACAGTAACATAGACACTCAGCAATATATACAGTAACATAGAGACACTCAGCAGTACATACAGTACCATAGAGACGCTCAGCAGTACATACAGTAACATAGAGATACTCAGCAGTACATACAGTAAAATAGACACTCAGCAGTACATACAGTAACATAGAGACACTCAGCAGTACATACAGTAACATAGAGACTCAGCAGTACATACAGTAACATAAAGATACTCAGCAGTACATACAGTAACGTAGACACTCAGCAGTACATACAGTAACATAGAGATACTCAGCAGTACATACAGTAAAAATACACTCAGCAGTACATACAGTAACATAGATATTCAGCAGTACATACAGTAACATAGAGATACTCAGCAGTACATACAGTAAAATAGACACTCAGCAGTACATACAGTAACATAGAGACACTCAGCAGTACATACAGTAACATAGAGACGCTCAGCAGTACATACTGTAACATAGAGATACTCAGCAGTACATACAGTAACATAGACACTCAGCAGTACACACAGTAACATAGAGATGCTCAGCAGTACATACAGTAACATAGACACTCAGCAATACATACAGTAACATAGAGACACTCAGCAGTACATACAGTACCATAGAGACGCTCAGCAGTACATACAGTAACATAGAGATACTCAGCAGTACATACAGTAAAATAGACACTCAGCAGTACATACAGTAACATAGAGACACTCAGCAGTACATACAGTAACATAGAGACTCAGCAGTACATACAGTAACATAAAGATACTCAGCAGTACATACAGTAACGTAGACACTCAGCAGTACATACAGTAACGTAGAGATACTCAGCAGTACATACAGTAACATAGAGACACTCAGCAGTACATACAGTAACATGGAGATACTCAGCAGTACATACAGTAACATAGACACTCAGCAGAACATACAGTAACATAGACACTCAGCAGTACATACAGTAACATAGAGATACTCAGCAGTACATACAGTAACATAGAGACTCTCAGCAGTACATACAGTAACATAGAGATACTCAGTAGTACATACAGTAACATAGACACTCAGCAGTACATACAGTAACATAGAGATACTCAGCAGTACATACAGTAACATAGAGACACTCAGCAGTACATACTGTAACATAGAGATACTCAGTAGTACATACAGTAACATAGACACTCAGCAGTACATACAGTAACATAGAGATACTCAGCAGTACATACAGTAACATAGACACTCAGCAGTACATACAGTAACATAGAGACACTCAGCAGTACATACAGTAACATAGAGACGCTCAGCAGTACATACAGTAACATAGACACTCAGCAGTACATACAGTAACATAGACACTCAGCAGTACATAGAGTAACATAGAGATACTCAGCAGTACATACAGTAAAATAGACACTCAGCAGTACATACAGTAACATAGAGACACTCAGCATTACATACAGTACCATGGAGACGCTCAGCAGTACATACAGTAACATAGAGATACTCAGCAGTACATACAGTAAAATAGACACTCAGCAGTACATACAGTAACATAGAGACACTCAGCAGTACATACAGTAACATAGAGACTCAGCAGTACATACAGTAACATAGAGATACTCACCAGTACATACAGTAAAATAGACACTCAGCAGTACATACAGTAACATAGAGACACTCAGCAGTACATACAGTAACATAGAGACTCAGCAGTACATACAGTAACATAGAGATACTCACCAGTACATACAGTAACATAGAGACTCAGCAGTACATACAGTAACGTAGAGATACTCACCAGTACATACAGTAACATAGAGACACTCAGCAGTACATACAGTAACATGGAGATACTCAGCAGTACATACAGTAACATAGAGACTCAGCAGTACATACAGTAACATAGAGATACTCAGCAGTACATACAGTAAAATAGACACTCAGCAGTACATACAGTAACATAGACACTCAGCAATACATACAGTAACATAGATATACTCAGCAGTACATACAGTAACATAGAGACTCTCAGCAGTACATACAGTAACATAGAGATACTCAGTAGTACATACAGTAACATAGACACTCAGCAGTACATACAGTAACATAGACATACTCAGCAGTACATACAGTAAAATAGACACTCAGCAGTACATACAGTAACATAGAGATACTCAGCAGTACATACAGTAACATAGAGACACTCAGCAGTACATACAGTAACATAGACACTCAGCAGTACATACAGTTACATAGATACTCAGCAGTACATACAGTAAAATAGACACTCAGCAGTACATACAATAACATAGAGACACTCAGCAGTACATACAGTAACATAGAGATATTTAGCAGTACTTACAGTAACATAGAGACACTCAGCAGTACATACAGTAACATAGAGATACTCAGCAGTACATACAGCAACATAGAGACACTCAGCAGTACATACAGTAACAGACACTCAGCAGTACATACAGTAACATAGACACTCAGCAGTACATACAGTAACATAGAGATACTCAGCAGTACCTACAGTAACATAGAGACACTCAACAGTACATACAGTAACATACACTCAGCAGTACATACAGTAACATAGACATTCAGCAGTACATACAGTAACATAGAGATACTCAGCAGTACATACAGTAACATAGAGACACTCAGCAGTACATACAGTAAGAGACACTCAGCAGTACATACAGTAACATAGAGATACTCAGCAGTACAAACAGTAACATAGACACTCAGCAGTACATACAGTAACATAGAGATACTCAGCAGTACATACAGTAACATAGAGACACTCAGCAGTACATACAGTAACAGACACTCAGCAGTACATACAGTAACATAGACACTCAGCAGTACATACAGTAACATAGAGATACTCAGCAGTACATACAGTAACATAGAGACACTCAGCAGTACGTACAGTAACAGACACTCAGCAGTACATACAGTAACATAGAGATACTCAGCATTACATACAGTAACATAGAGATACTCAGCAGTACATACAGTAACATAGAGATACTCAGCAGTACATACAGTGACATAGAGACTCAGCAGTACATACAGTAACATAGAGATGCTCAGCAGTACATACAGTAACATAGATACTCAGCAGTACATACAGTAACATAGAGACTCAGCAGTACATACAGTAACATAGACACTCAGCAGTACATACAGTAACATAGAGATACTCAGCAGTACGTACAGTAACATAGAGATACTCAGCAGTACATACAGTAACATAGACACTCAGCAGTACATACAGTAACATAGAGATACTCAGCAGTACATACAGTAACATAGACACTCAGCAGTACATACAGTAACATAGAGATACTCAGCAGTACATACAGTGACATAGAGACTCAGCAGTACATACAGTAACATAGGGACGCTCAGCAGTACATACAGTAACATAGATACTCAGCAGTACATACAGTAACATAGAGATACTCAGCAGTACATACAGTAACATAGAGACTCAGCAGTACATACAGTAACATAGACACTCAGCAGTACATACAGTAACATAGAGATACTCAGCAGTACATACAGTAACATAGAGACACTCAGCAGTACATACAGTAACATAGACACTCAGCAGTACATACAGTAACATAGAAACGCTCAGCAGTACATACAGTAACATAGAGATACTCAGCAGTACATACAGTAACATAGAGACTCAGCAGTACATACAGTAACATAGAGATACTCCGCAGTACATACAGTAACATAGAGACACTCAGCAGTACATACAGTTACATAGACACTCAGCAGTACATACAGTAACATAGAGACACTCAGCAGTACATACAGTAACATAGACACTCAGCAGTACATACAGTGACATAGAGACTCAGCAGTACATACAGTGACATAGACACTCAGCAGTACATACAGTAACATAGAGATACTCAGCAGTACATACAGTAACATAGAGACACTCAGCAGTACATACAGTAACATAGAGACACTCAGCAGTACATACAGTAACATAGAGATACTCAGCAGTACATACAGTAACATAGAGACACTCAGCAATACATACAGTAAACAGACACTCAGCAGTACATACAGTTACATAGATACTCAGCAGTACATACAGTAACATAGAGACACTCAGCAGTACATACAGTAACATAGATACTCAGCAGTACATACAGTAACATAGAGATATTTAGCAGTACATACAGTAACATACAGACACTCAGCAGTACATCAGTACATAGAGATAACAGCAGTACATACAGTAAAATAGAATCTCAGCAGTACACACAGTAATATAGGATACTCAGCAGTACATACAGTAAAATAGACACTCAGCAGTACATACAGTAACATAGAGACACTCAGCAGTACATACAGTAACATAGACACTCAGCAGTACATACAGTAACATAGAGATATTTAGCAGTCTTACAGTAACATAGAGACACTCAGCAGTACATACAGTAACATAGAGACACTCAGCAGTACATACAGTAACATAGTGACACTCAGCAATACATACAGTAACAGACACTCAGCAGTACATACAGTAACATAGACACTCAGCAGTACATACAGTAACATAGAGATACTCAGCAGTACATACAGTAACATAGAGACACTCAGCAGTACATACAGTAAGAGACACTCAGCATACATACAGTAACATAGAGACTCAGCAGTACATACAGTAACATAAAGATACTCAGCAGTACATACAGTAACGTAGACACTCAGCAAACATACAGTAACGTAAGATACTCAGCAGTACATACAGTAACATAGAGACACTCAGCAGTACATACAGTAACATGGAGATACTCAGCAGTACATACAGTAACATAGACACTCAGCAGAACATACAGTAACATAGACACTCAGCAGTACATACAGTAACATAGAGATACTCAGCAGTACATACAGTAACATAGAGACTCTCAGCAGTACATACAGTAACATAGAGATACTCAGTAGTACATACAGTAACATAGACACTCAGCAGTACATACAGTAACATAGAGATACTCAGCAGTACATACAGTAACATAGAGACACTCAGCAGTACATACTGTAACATAGAGATACTCAGTAGTACATACAGTAACATAGACACTCAGCAGTACATACAGTAACATAGAGATACTCAGCAGTACATACAGTAACATAGACACTCAGCAGTACATACAGTAACATAGAGACACTCAGCAGTACATACAGTAACATAGAGACGCTCAGCAGTACATACAGTAACATAGACACTCAGCAGTACATACAGTAACATAGACACTCACAGTACATAGAGTAACATAGAGATACTCAGCAGTACATACAGTAAAATAGACACTCAGCAGTACATACAGTAACATAGAGACACTCAGCATTACATACAGTACCATGGAGACGCTCAGCAGTACATACAGTAACATAGAGATACTCAGCAGTACATACAGTAAAATAGACACTCAGCAGTACATACAGTAACATAGAGACACTCAGCAGTACATACAGTAACATAGAGACTCAGCAGTACATACAGTAACATAGAGATACACACCAGTACATACAGTAAAATAGACACTCAGCAGTACATACAGTAACATAGAGACACTCAGCGTACATACAGTAACATAGAGACTCAGCAGTACATACAGTAACATAGAGATACTCACCAGTACATACAGTAACATAGAGACTCAGCAGTACATACAGTAACGTAGAGATACTCAGCAGTACATACAGTAACATAGAGACACTCAGCAGTACATACAGTAACATGGAGATACTCAGCAGTACATACAGTAACATAGAGACTCAGCAGTACATACAGTAACATAGAGATACTCAGCAGTACATACAGTAAAATAGACACTCAGCAGTACATACAGTAACATAGACACTCAGCAATACATACAGTAACATAGATATACTCAGCAGTACATACAGTAACATAGAGACTCTCAGCAGTACATACAGTAACATAGAGATACTCAGTAGTACATACAGTAACATAGACACTCAGCAGTACATACAGTAACATAGACATACTCAGCAGTACATACAGTAAAATAGACACTCAGCAGTACATACAGTAACATAGAGATACTCAGCAGTACATACAGTAACATAGAGACACTCAGCAGTACATACAGTAACATAGACACTCAGCAGTACATTCAGTTACATAGATACTCAGCAGTACATACAGTAAAATAGACACTCAGCAGTACATACAATAACATAGAGACACTCAGCAGTACATACAGTAACATAGAGATATTTAGCAGTACTTACAGTAACATAGAGACACTCAGCAGTACATACAGTAACATAGAGATACTCAGCAGTACATACAGCAACATAGAGACACTCAGCAGTACATACAGTAACAGACACTCAGCAGTACATACAGTAACATAGACACTCAGCAGTACATACAGTAACATAGAGATACTCAGCAGTACCTACAGTAACATAGAGACACTCAACAGTACATACAGTAACAGACACTCAGCAGTACATACAGTAACATAGACATTCAGCAGTACATACAGTAACATAGAGATACTCAGCAGTACATACAGTAACATAGAGACACTCAGCAGTACATACAGTAAGAGACACTCAGCAGTACATACAGTAACATAGAGATACTCAGCAGTACAAACAGTAACATAGACACTCAGCAGTACATACAGTAACATAGAGATACTCAGCAGTACATACAGTAACATAGAGACACTCAGCAGTACATACAGTAACAGACACTCAGCAGTACATACAGTAACATAGACACTCAGCAGTACATACAGTAACATAGAGATACTCAGCAGTACATACAGTAACATAGAGACACTCAGCAGTACGTACAGTAACAGACACTCAGCAGTACATACAGTAACATAGAGATACTCAGCATTACATACAGTAACATAGAGATACTCAGCAGTACATACAGTAACATAGAGATACTCAGCAGTACATACAGTGACATAGAGACTCAGCAGTACATACAGTAACATAGAGATGCTCAGCAGTACATACAGTAACATAGATACTCAGCAGTACATACAGTAACATAGAGACTCAGCAGTACATACAGTAACATAGACACTCAGCAGTACATACAGTAACATAGAGATACTCAGCAGTACGTACAGTAACATAGAGATACTCAGCAGTACATACAGTAACATAGACTCTCAGCAGTACATACAGTAACATAGAGATACTCAGCAGTACATACAGTAACATAGACACTCAGCAGTACATACAGTAACATAGAGATACTCAGCAAGTACATACAGTGACATAGAGACTCAGCAGTACATACAGTAACATAGGGGACTCTCAGCAGTACATACAGTAACATAGATACTCAGCAGTACATACAGTAACATAGAGATACTCAGCAGTACATACAGTAACATAGAGACTCAGCAGTACATACAGTAACATAGACACTCAGCAGTACATACAGTAACATAGAGATACTCAGCAGTACATACAGTAACATAGAGATACTCAGCTAGTACATACAGTAACATAGACACTCTCAGCAGTACATACAGTAACATAGAAACGCTCAGCAGTACATACAGTAACATAGAGATACTCAGCAGTACATACAGTAACATAAGAGACTCAGCAGTACATACAGTAACATAGAGATACCTCAGCATACATACAGTAACATAGAGACACTCAGCAGTACATACAGTTACATAGACACTCAGCATCAGTACATACAGTAACATAGAGACATCTCACAGTACATACAGTAACATAGACACTCAGCAGTACATACAGTGACATAGAGACTCAGCAGTACATACAGTGACATAGACACTCAGCAGTACATACAGTAACATAGAGATACTCAGCAGTACATACAGTAACATAGAGACACTCAGTACATACAGTAACATAGAGACACTCAGCAGTACATACAGTAACATAGATACTCATCAGTACATACAGTAACATAGAGATACTCAGCAGTACATACAGTAACACAGACACTCAGCAGTACATACAGTTACATAGATACTCAGCAGTACATACAGTAACATAGAGACACTCAGCAGTACATACAGTAACATAGATACTCAGCAGTACATACAGTAACATAGAGATATTTAGCAGTACATACAGTAACATACAGACACTCAGCAGTACATACAGTAACATAGAGATACTCAGCAGTACATACAGTAAAATGAGCACTCAGCAGTACATACAGTAACATAGAGAGACTCAGCAGTACATACAGTGACATAGAGACTCAGCAGTACATACAGTAACATAGAGACGCTCAGCAGTACATACAGTAACATAGATACTCAGCAGTACATACAGTAACATAGAGATACTTAGCAGTACATACAGTAACATAGAGACACTCAGCAGTACATACAGTAACATAGAGATACTCAGCAGTACATACAGTAACATATAGACACTCAGCAGTACATACAGTACAGACACTCAGCAGTACATAAAGTAACA
>CM038726.1:38935680-38950680 GCA_021613375.1 Megaleporinus macrocephalus | reverse complement strand
TGTAGTAGTGAATGTAGTGTGTATTAGTGAATGTAGTGTGTATTAGTGAATGTAGTGTGTAGTAGAGAATGTAGTGTGTAGTAGTGAATGTAGTGTGTAGTAGAGAGTGTAGTGTGTAGTAGATAATGTAATGTGTAGTAGTGAGTGTAGTGTGTAGTAGAGAATGTAGTGTGTAGTAGTGAATGTAGTGTGTATTAGTGAATGTAGTGTGTAGTATAGAATGTAGTGTGTAGTAGTGAATGTAGTGTGTAGTAGTGAATGTAGTGTGTAGTAGAGAATGTAGTGTGTAGTAGTGAATGTAGTGTGTAGTAGAGAGTGTAGTGTGTAGTAGATAATGTAATGTGTAGTAGTGAGTGTAGTGTGTAGTAGTGAATGTAGTGTGTATTAGTGAATGTAGTGTGTATTAGAGAATGTAGTGTGTATTAGTGAACAGCATGTAGTGGAGAATGTAGTGTGTAGTAGTGAATGTAGTGTGTAGTAGTGAATGTAGTGTGTATTAGTAAATGTAGTGTGTAGTAGTGAATGTAGTGTGTATTAGTAAATGTAGTGTGTAGTAGAGAATGTAGTGTGTATTAGAGAATGTAGTAGATAATGTAGTGTGTAGTAGTGAATGTAATGTGTAGTAGTGAGTGTAGTGTGTAGTAGTGAATGTAGAGTGTATTAGTGAACAGTGTGTAGGAGAGAATGTAGTGTGTATTAGTGAACAGTGTGTAGTAGGGAATGTAGTGTGTAGTAGAGAATGTAGTGTGTATTAGTGAACAGCGTGTAAGAGAGAATGTAGTGTGTAATAGAGAATGTAGTGTGTATTAGTGAACAGCGTGTAAGAGAGAATGTAGTGTGTAATAGAGAATGTAGTGTGTAATAGTGAATGTAGTGTGTAATAGTGAACAGCGTGTAATAGAGAATGTAGTGTGTAATAGAGAATGTAGTGTGTAATAGTGAATGTAGTGTGTATTAGTGAATAGCGTGTAAGAGAGAATGTAGTGTGTAATAGAGAATGTAGTGTGTAATAGAGAATATAGTGTGTAATAGTGAACAGCGTCTAAGAGAGAATGTAGTGTATAATAGAGAATGTAGTGTGTAATGGAGAATGTAGTGTGTAATAGTGAATGTAGTGTGTATTAGTGAACAGCGTGTAAGAGAGAATGTAGTGTGTAGTAGAGAATGTAGTGTGTATTAGTGAACAGCGTGTAAGAGAGAATGTAGTGTGTAATAGAGAATGTAGTGTGTATTAGTGAACAGCGTGTAAGAGAGAATGTAGTGTGTAATAGAGAATGTAGTGTGTAATAGTGAATGTAGTGTGTAATAGTGAACAGCGTGTAATAGAGAATGTAGTGTGTAATAGAGAATGTAGTGTGTAATAGTGAATGTAGTGTGTATTAGTGAACAGCGTGTAAGAGAGAATGTAGTGTGTAATAGAGAATGTAGTGTGTATTAGTGAACAGCGTGTAAGAGAGAATGTAGTGTGTAATAGAGAATGTAGTGTGTAATAGTGAATGTAGTGTGTAATAGTGAGCAGCGTGTAATAGAGAATGTAGTGTGTAATAGAGAATGTAGTGTGTAATAGTGAATGTAGTGTGTATTAGTGAACAGCGTGTAAGAGAGAATGTAGTGTGTAATAGAGAATGTAGTGTGTAATAGAGAATATAGTGTGTAATAGTGAACAGCGTGTAAGAGAGAATGTAGTGTGTAATAGAGAATGTAGTGTGTAATGAAGAATGTAGTGTGTAATAGTGAATGTAGTGTGTATTAGTGAACAGCGTGTAAGAGAGAATGTAGTGTGTAGTAGAGAATGTAGTGTGTATTAGTGAACAGCGTGTAAGAGAGAATGTAGTGTGTAATAGAGAATGTAGTGTGTATTAGTGAACAGCGTGTAAGAGAGAATGTAGTGTGTAATAGAGAATGTAGTGTGTAATAGTGAATGTAGTGTGTAATAGTGAACAGCGTGTAATAGAGAATGTAGTGTGTAATAGAGAATGTAGTGTGTAATAGTGAATGTAGTGTGTATTAGTGAACAGCGTGTAAGAGAGAATGTAGTGTGTAATAGAGAATGTAGTGTGTAATAGAGAATGTAGTGTGTAATAGTGAACAGCGTGTAAGAGAGAATGTAGTGTGTAATAGAGAATGTAGTGTGTAATGGAGAATGTAGTGTGTAATAGTGAATGTAGTGTGTATTAGTGAACAGCGTGTAAGAGAGAATGTAGTGTGTAATAGTGAATGTAGTGTGTATTAGTAAATGTAGTGTGTAGTAGAGAATGTAGTGTGCAGTAGTGAACAGTGTGTAGTGGTGAACAGTGTAGTGTACACATGACTGTCCTGAATGGAAAGTTGTGCTGGTTTTGATTGGACGTTGTTTGTTTCAGATCCTGCTCAGATTGTGAAGCCCTCCAAAAAGTTCAGTAGCGTGGACATGGGTGAGTGTAGGTTCTCAGTCACCTCCTCAGAGTGAGGAGGACCAGCCCTGCTCCTCAGCTTCTCCAGGAGAAACATCTGATTATCATCTGAACAAATCTGAATAACATTTACAATCATCAACCACACGCACATACCACAACAAGCTTCTCCACCACGGAATTTGTGTTCCTTAAAGAACCATGTAGGACAAGACACGTCTGAGCGTGGAGAATGTTTAAAATGTACATATTCTGGTTCTTCAAGGGTTCTTGGAAGCAGAACACTGAAAGGACTACTTGCATGATTAAAAGGTTGTTTACATGGTGAACCAGTGAACGAGTACATCAGGCCAGTGGAGAATATGTATATGGTTCTATCTACACATCTTCTTGTTGTACATGGTTCTGTATAGCAACAAAAAGACTTCTGCTACTGTTCCAAGCTCAACATCATAACAACAGCAGAACCTTTTATGGTGCTACATAGAACCATATACAACAAAAACGTTATATGTCAAACCAGATACATGTTCTCCATCAATTGGAAGAACCATACCACCATGGAATTAACATTTAAACATGGAAATAGTTCTTTGCGGGTTCTGGTTGTGTACAGAACCATAATCTTTACTAGAGAACCCTTAGGAACCATTTCTTAGGAGGATATGGAAATATAATCAGATCCATATATATTTTTAAGGGTGTAAAGGTTCCTGACAAATGTAAATGTTGTAACATTGATTATTATTGTTAATTGCTGTCTATTATTGTTTATCATTGTTTATTATTGTTTATCATTGTTTGTTATTGTTTGTCATTTATTATTGTTTTTTGTTACTGTATGAATTACCTTGTAGTTTGAACTTTCTTTACAGCTAAGCTAACAGAGAACCGCATCGTAAACGAAAATGTGAAATGTGAGTATCCACAATAATGACCGCCATAATAATAATAATAATAATAATAATAATAATAATAATAATAATAATAATAATAATAATAATAATAATAATAACTGAAGGTTCCAAGAAAATAAACTTTAATTGTTAAAGAGCCACATAAGAAGACTTTCAGAATGGTTAAAAACTATTACTACTATTAGTACTGGTATAATAATAATAATAATAATAATAATAATAATAATAATAATAATAATAATAATAATAATAATAATAATAATAATTGCTGTACTAATTGTGTGTTCTGTTTCTCTTACAGTGTCCACTCAGTGTAAGACCTGCATTAATATCCTCTTCTCTTAGAGATGTTCTCCTGTACTTCAGTATGAAGTCAAAATGTTGTTACTAACTGACCACACTTCACCCCACTGACCACACTTTACCAACTGACCACACTTCACCAACTGACCACACTTCACCAACTGACCACACTTCAACAACTGACCACACTTCAACAACTGACCACACTTCACCCCACTGACCACACTTCACCAACTGACCACACTTTACCAACTGACCACACTTCACCAACTGACCACACTTCAACAACTGACCACACTTCACCCCACTGACCACACTTCACCCCACTGACCACACTTCACCAACTGACCACACTTCACCAACTGACCACACTTCAACAACTGACCACACTTCACCAACTGACCACACTTCACCCCACTGACCACACTTCACCAACTGACCACACTTCACCAACTGACCACACTTCACCAATTGACCACACTTCACCCCACTGACCACACTTCACCAACTGACCACACTTCACCCAACTGACCACACTTCACCCCACTGACCACACTTCACCGAACTGACCATACCTCACCCCACTGACCACACTTCACCAACTGACCACACTTCACCCCACTGACCACACTTCACCAACTGACCACACTTCACCCCACTGACCACACTTCACCAACTGACCACACTTCACCAACTGACCACACTTCACCCCACTGACCACACTTCACCAACTGACCACACTTCAACAACTGTCCACACTTCACCCCACTGACCACACTTCACCAACTGACCACACTTTACCAACTGACCACACTTCACCCCACTGACCACACTTCACCAACTGACCACACTTCACCCCACTGACCACACTTCACCAACTGACCACACTTCACCCCACTGACCACACTTCACCAACTGACCACACTTCACCAATTGACCACACTTCACCCCACTGACCACACTTCACCAACTGACCACACTTCACCCAACTGACCACACTTCACCCCACTGACCACACTTCACCCACTGACCACACTTCACCCCACTGACCACACTTCACCGAACTGACCATACCTCACCCCACTGACCACACTTCACCCCACTGACCACACTTCACCAAACTGACCATACCTCACCCCACTGACCACACTTCACCAACTGACCACACTTCACCAACTGACCACACTTCACCCCACTGACCACACTTCACCAATTGACCACACTTCACCCCACTGACCACACTTCACCCCACTGACCACACTTCACCAATTGACCACACTTCACCCCACTGACCACACTTCACCAACTGACCACACTTCACCCCACTGACCACACTTCACCAACTGACCACACTTCACCCCACTGACCACACTTCACCAACTGACCACACTTCACCCAACTGACCACACTTCACCAACTGACCACACTTCACCAACTGACCACACTTCACCCCACTGACCACACTTCACCAACTGACCACACTTCACCAATTGACCACACTTCACCCCACTGACCACACTTCACCAACTGACCACACTTCACCCAACTGACCACACTTCACCCCACTGACCACACTTCACCCACTGACCACACTTCACCCCACTGACCACACTTCACCCCACTGACCACACTTCAACAACTGACCACACTTCACCCCACTGACCACACTTCACCCAACTGACCACACTTCACCCCACTGACCACACTTCACCCACTGACCACACTTCACCCCACTGACCACACTTCACCCCACTGACCACACTTCACCGAACTGACCATACCTCACCCCACTGACCACACTTCACCGAACTGACCACACTTCACCCCACTGACCACACTTCACCAACTGACCACACTGTTGCCTCTGGCTTGCTCACTGGGGGATATGTGTTATAACTGTTTTCAAAACTCTGTAAAGCTGCTTTGAGACAACATCGTTGTAAAAAGCGCTATATAAATAAATTGACTTGACTTGACTTGACTTCACCAACTGACCACACTTCACCCCACTGACCACACTTTACCAACTGACCACACTTCACCCCACTGACCACACTTCACCAATTGACCACACTTCACCCCACTGACCACACTTCACCCCACTGACCACACTTCACCCAACTGACCACACTTCACCAACTGACCACACTTCACCCACTGACCACACTTCACCAACTGACCACACTTCACCCCACTGACCACACTTCACCCCACTGACCATACCTCACCCCACTGACCACACTTCACCCAACTGACCACACTTCACCAACTGACCACACTTCACCCACTGACCACACTTCACCCCACTGACCACACTTCACCCCACTGACCACACTTCACCAACTGACCACACTTCACCCCACTGACCACACTTCACCAACTGACCACACTTCACCAACTGACCACACTTCACCCCACTGACCACACTTCACCAACTGACCACACTTCACCCCACTGACCACACTTCACCAACTGACCACACTTCACCCACTGACCACACTTCACCCACTGACCACACTTCACCCCACTGACCACACTTCACCAACTGACCACACTTCACCCCACTGACCACACTTCACCAACTGACCACACTTCACCCCACTGACCACACTTCACCCCACTGACCATGTTTCAGTAACTGACCACCATGCTATGATGTTACCATGCAGGTTAACATCCAGAACCATGTACTTTGGTGTTTGTGCCACTTTGGTAAATATCTAGAACTTAGGGGACTCTTATTTTATATACTTATTTTATTATTGATTATTAAAATAATTATTTAGGAACACGTACTAGATACAAATGATTTAAACGCTGTTTCATGGAAAGTTATACGTTCTGTTCCTTTCAGCCTGGAACGAGATTAAATACAGGCCAGCCAATGAAAGCAGAGCTCATTTACATGTATGCGTGTTAAAGGCTGGTCTGTTTAGGTCAGAGAGGATCAAACAGAAATGATTTATGAATGTTCTTGATGTATAAACGTCATGTGAGGTTCTAAGTGTGTTCTCTGTTGTGCTGCAGTGGTGAACTGGCTGAACAGAGTGGTGGACGTGGGTCAGTAAACCTCTTCATTAACTTCTTTAACATCTTCAGTACAGACGGTCAGTGTCTGAACTGAGAACAGTGTAAAGAACCTGATCTGTGTTTAATGTGCTGTACAGTCGGTGTAAAGTCTGAACTGAGAACAGTGTCAAGAACCTGATCTGTGTTTAATGTGCTGTACAGTCGATGTAAAGTCTGAACTGAGAACAGTGTCAAGAACCTGATCTGTGTTTAATGTGCTGTACAGTCGGTGTAAAGTCTGAACTGAGAACAGTGTCAAGAACCTGATCTGTGTTTAATGTGCTGTACAGTCGGTGTAAAATCTGAACTGAGAACAGTGTGAGGAACCTGATTTGTGTTTAATGTGCTGTACAGTAGGTGTAAAGTCTGAACTGAGAACAGTGTGAGGAATCTGATGTGTGTTTAATGTGCTGTACAGTCGGTGTAAAGTCTGAACTGAGAACAGTGTAAAGAACCTGATCTGTGTTTAATGTGCTGTACAGTCGATGTAAAGTCTGAACTGAGAACAGTGTGAGGAACCTGATCTGTGTTTAATGTGCTGTACAGTCGATGTAAAGTCTGAACTGAGAACAGTGTGAGGAACCTGATCTGTGTTTAATGTGCTGTACAGTCGGTGTAAAGTCTGAACTGAGAACAGTGTAAAGAACCTGATCTGTGTTTAATGTGCTGTACAGTCGGTGTAAAGTCTGAACTGAGAACAGTGTGAGGTACCTGATCTGTGTTTAATGTGCTGTACAGTCGATGTAAAGTCTGAACTGAGAACAGTGTCAAGAACCTGATCTGTGTTTAATGTGCTGTACAGTCGATGTAAAGTCTGAACTGAGAACAGTGTGAGGTACCTGATCTGTGTTTAATGTGCTGTACAGTCAATGTAAAGTCTGAACTGAGAACAGTGTGAGGAACCTGATCTGTGTTTAATGTGCTGTACAGTCGATGTAAAGTCTGAACTGAGAACAGTGTCAAGAACCTGATCTGTGTTTAATGTGCTGTACAGTCGGTGTAAAGTCTGAACTGAGAACAGTGTCAAGAACCTGATCTGTGTTTAATGTGCTGTACAGTCGGTGTAAAGTCTGAACTGAGAACAGTGTGAGGAACCTGATTTGTGTTTAATGTGCTGTACAGTAGGTGTAAAGTCTGAACTGAGAACAGTGTGAGGAATCTGATGTGTGTTTAATGTGCTGTACAGTCGGTGTAAAGTCTGAACTGAGAACAGTGTAAAGAACCTGATCTGTGTTTAATGTGCTGTACAGTCGGTGTAAAGTCTGAACTGAGAACAGTGTAAAGAACCTGATCTGTGTTTAATGTGCTGTACAGTCGATGTAAAGTCTGAACTGAGAACAGTGTGAGGAACCTGATCTGTGTTTAATGTGCTGTACAGTCGATGTAAAGTCTGAACTGAGAACAGTGTGAGGAACCTGATCTGTGTTTAATGTGCTGTACAGTCGGTGTAAAGTCTGAACTGAGAACAGTGTAAAGAACCTGATCTGTGTTTAATGTGCTGTACAGTCGGTGTAAAGTCTGAACTGAGAACAGTGTGAGGTACCTGATCTGTGTTTAATGTGCTGTACAGTCGATGTAAAGTCTGAACTGAGAACAGTGTCAAGAACCTGATCTGTGTTTAATGTGCTGTACAGTCGATGTAAAGTCTGAACTGAGAACAGTGTGAGGTACCTGATCTGTGTTTAATGTGCTGTACAGTCGATGTAAAGTCTGAACTGAGAACAGTGTGAGGTACCTGATCTGTGTTTAATGTGCTGTACAGTCGGTGTAAAGTCTGAACTGAGAACAGTGTGAGGTACCTGATCTGTGTTTAATGTGCTGTACAGTCGATGTAAAGTCTGAACTGAGAACAGTGTGAGGTACCTGATCTGTGTTTAATGTGCTGTACAGTCGGTGTAAAGTCTGAACTGAGAACAGTGTGAGGTACCTGATCTGTGTTTAATGTGCTGTACAGTCGATGTAAAGTCTGAACTGAGAACAGTGTCAAGAACCTGATCTGTGTTTAATGTGCTGTACAGTCGATGTAAAGTCTGAACTGAGAACAGTGTCAAGAACCTGATCTGTGTTTAATGTGCTGTACAGTCGATGTAAAGTCTGAACTGAGAACAGTGTGAGGTACCTGATCTGTGTTTAATGTGCTGTACAGTCGGTGTAAAGTCTGAACTGAGAACAGTGTGAGGAACCTGATTTGTGTTTAATGTGCTGTACAGTCGATGTAAAGTCTGAACTGAGAACAGTGTCAAGAACCTGATCTGTGTTTAATGTGCTGTACAGTCGATGTAAAGTCTGAACTGAGAACAGTGTGAGGAACCTGATCTGTGTTTAATGTGCTGTACAGTCGGTGTAAAGTCTGAACTGAGAACAGTGTAAAGAACCTGATCTGTGTTTAATGTGCTGTACAGTCGGTGTAAAGTCTGAACTGAGAACAGTGTGAGGAACCTGATCTGTGTTTAATGTGCTGTACAGTCGGTGTAAAGTCTGAACTGAGAACAGTGTGAGGAACCTGATCTGTGTTTAATGTGCTGTACAGTCGATGTAAAGTCTGAACTGAGAACAGTGTGAGGTACCTGATCTGTGTTTAATGTGCTGTACAGTCGGTGTAAAGTCGGAACTGAGAACAGTGTGAGGAACCTGATTTGTGTTTAATGTGCTGTACAGTTGGTGTAAAGTCTGAACTGAGAACAGTGTCAGACTGAGGTGTATATATAGATAATTGAGCTATTAGTTAGATCATTAACGGATTATTAAGCTGTATGTAAACATGGATACTCATATATTTCCTTGTTTTCTATAATGTCTAAATATTTGCAGGACAAGGAATCGCTAACGGAGTCTGTCGAACAGGTAACAACATCAATACTAACGTCTGTAGGATATAAAGATTAAACTAAAACAGTTAATTATTTTAGAAATAATTGTGTTATTGTGATATACTTTGTGAAACCAATGTACACATACATATCTAATAAATTCAGTGCATTCTTTTCATTATACAGTCAATTCACTGTGACTTACTAGTTCCAGCCAACAACACTAATAAAAATAATACTTCAAAACTGATCAGTTATTGATCTTTTCTATTCTTTCCACAGTCAAACTCATCTAAACCTGACCTGATAGAGGTGAGCAGACACCACCTGTACAAAGAGTATTTGTGTAGACATCTCATTGGTTGATGCTCCGCCCAAACTGTAAACTGGTGCTGGATATGATTAGAACCTCAAGTCAAGCTGGAGTGAACAGACAGGCCTCAGTTAGCAAGCCAGAAAGTCAGATCTGTACACAGTGGTGGTGAATGGAACCAGACGTCCACCTCTAAAAGCTCCTCGCAGAAAGTTCTTACAGTAGATGTTATAAATACACTGTCTGATTCTGAGACGCTGTTTATGATAGTTTAGAGAAGATCTCAGTCTTGAACTCCATTCATGGTGGAGGGATACATGCAGGACGCTGTGAGGTTCAAATAGTCCCCAAAGAAAACCTGAAGATCTGAAGATCTTCAGGTTCACTGGTGGGTTTGATAGTTAAATTGATAGAAATTCTTATTAATTATCTTAAAACTGAAGATTCTGTTTTTGTGTTTTCACCACCAGGTGGCACCGGTGATTCATGCTGGAGAACAGTGACACATTCCTCTGTGTAGAAGCTCATCTGTACACTGAAGCAGGTCCTCAAACCAGAGTTCACTATTAATATAAGAAAGGTCTGATCTCAGATCAGCCCGAATGACAGACATCATCACCGTCGTGTCCTGATGTTTACTAATGAACTTGAAGGTATTATTTTGTTTCTGAACTGAGTAGAACTAACTCGGCATATCTCTACACTAAACCAGAAGATCAATAAACGCCTTTCACGTCATCTACGAGTCTGAGTGAGTCCGAGTAATCCAGCATGTCTCTCATTTCTATAGGCTAGTACTACACACTGGAATGAACTGCTGTAAATTTACTGTAGATATATAACAGTATCTTACTGCAGTTTATAATATTGTTAAATACTGTTAAATAATCACACAGCGTATGTACATTAGCAGTAATGCAATCAGTTTCCCAATAACAGAAAATAATTGTAATTTATTGGATTAATACAGTATTTTCTGTCTATCTTTTAAAACATGCACCATCATCCTTTTACAGTCCAGTCACTATCCATCAAACTCGTACTGGTGATTACAGACTAAAGTTTGTTTTTAATGATAACTCCTTTTTATTAAACTGTTCAAACTGCTTCTACTCATTGATGTGATAAAATATATTCAGTGGGCGGGGCCAGGTTATTGGGCTCAGCTGAATTTAGATTCTTTCAGCTCATTCAGTCAGTGCAGGAAGTGCTGGGCAGCTTGTATTGTGTTCGTTAGTAAAATAAAGAAAGATAATCTAAATCAGTTCTAGACGAGGAGACGCGAGCTGCTGCATTTACAGCTGACCCGTTTGGACTGCAGCTGCGGTGGTCCTCGTTAAACTCAAGATAAAGGTAGCTGTTAATGTGGCGTCTCCTAAAGTTTACAGTGATATGGTTTTGTCATTACGATTATAAAATTTTAAGATATAATATTTTCTTAGTTAGGTCTTTTTCATTTAGTGAATAAATTTAGTAAAGAAACTGTAGATTGTACAGTGTTAGCTAGTTAGCTGGCTGGCTAGTTGGTTAGTACCATAAAAACACAATTATTTTACTGATATATACTGTAATTCAGTTTACAGTACAATACTATTAAAATAAATTACAGTAGATGCTCTGTAAAATAACAGTAAATTACTGGCGTCTCTGCTGCCACTATTTTATTCCTAGAGTAGGAATTCTACCGGATCATCAGGAGAGATCCACAGATTCCTAGAAGTGTCTCTACAGTGGTTCTTGTAACGGAGTTCACTACCAAACATGATGTCTGGTTTCCTTGGTTCTGATGAGAAGTCTAAACAAACGTGTGTCTTTGCCTTAAATCCATATGTAATAATCCATATACCTCAGCCGGTGAGCGAGAGCATAGCAGTGAAACACACTCGGCCCCAGGACTGAGCCTGGTGGGACGCCAAGCTACCGCATACTGCTTACCAGGTTCACATTAGCAGGCAACAGATTACCAGGTGACCAGTCACTTCACAGAGTCGGTGACTTTAAACTGCGAGTCAGTAACAAACAACAAGTCGAGTCATTTTCTAAACCTGACTTTTAGACTCACACACGAGAAACAGAAGAGAAAAATATAACCATATATATACTATAACATTCTAAACAGACTAGGACGAACTCAGAATAGTATTAAATGGGAGTACGGGATACATAACTTTAGAGTAGAAGGAAAAAACATTCTTAACTTAAAATAATAATAATAATAATAATAATAGGTTGCACTTATATAGCGCCTTTCACAAACCCAAGGACGCTGAACAAGCGAGGGGAGAAATAATTAATTAATTAATTAATTAATTAAATAAAAAAGTTAAAAGAAGAGAGTGAAAGAAAGAAGAGAAAAGGTGGGACTTGAGCTGAGATTTAAACATATAGCGAATAGAGAGAGGTAGGGCATTCCAGAGAGTGGGGGCAGCAACACTGAAAGATCTGCCACCCACAGTAGACCCTAAACCGAGGGACAGCCAAGAGAGCAGAACCAGAGGAGCTGAGAGAGCGAGATGGAGCACAGGGCTGTGAGAGAGCAGAACCAGAGGAGCTGAGAGAGCGAGATGGAGCACAGGGCTGTGAGAGAGCAGAGAGATATGATGGAGCTAAGCCATGTCTGAGATTCTGGCAGCAGAGTTCTGAATATACTGGAGAGGACGAAGAGCTTTAGAAGGTAGACCATAGAAAAGAGCAGTGCACTAATGGTGAGGTGACAAAAGCAAGAACCAGGATCTCGGAGTCTTTCAAGGAGAGCGAGGGGCGGAGTCTGCCAATGTTACGAAGATGAAAGAAAGCAGACTTGGTCAGAGATTTAATATGGGAGACAAAACTGAGACTGGGGTTAAATAGGACACCCAGATTCTGAACAGTGGAGGACGAGCTGACGGAGAAAGACTGTAGCATTCAGAGTTTTTGGTGAAAACCTAAAAGACTTGACATTTTAGTCTATAATGCAGCTTTATTTATTTTTAATAAAGCTTTCTCCAGCACTGACAGCTAAACACACAGCCCTCTGCTCTACTCCGGAAAACCCACCACTCCACCCGTATTCCAGCTCATAAAACTCCCTAAACAGCCTGACTCAAGCTTTTTACTCCTTACACAACTGAACTACAGTGACAGCATGTTTCATAGCATGGCTGTAAACAGTGTCCGGCCATACTGACCCTTACCAGAGCCAGGACGTAGTACAGTTAGTCCTCCTCCGTGAAGCTCTGCTTATACATACACTGTAATATTACCCAACAGCCCCCACACCAATGTTTTTAAACCAAACCTTGAATATTTATTATTGAAATGCTCTGGAGCCCAAAAATTATAGAATCACAATCCAAAAAAACAACAATTTATAGTATTGAACATAAAATAAACTATAGTTGCTTCTTACACTCTACTCAGATGACTAAACCTATAAACACACTCTACAGCTCTACTCTACAGTCTTTAACTAAATACCTTTACATTAATTAGCTTCACAGTAAAGACCTGTGTTTCAAAACACAGAGGGTTCCAAACGTCTGAGACCACTTCTGAGACGTTTTCATTTAAACCTAAAAATAAACAGGAGTTGTACAATCTTAAATTTTTAAAAACTAACTAAACTCATGACGAGATAAATAAAGAAGATATACTGAAGATTCTACACGGTGTGTTGGCTGTGAGCTACAGTGAATCAGATCTGTGACACTGACTGGTATGAGGTCTTATTAGATCAGACTGGTTCTAATCTTATCTCCTCCAGTGAAGCTCAGACGACTCTCAGGTCTGATCTCCTCATCAGAGTCTTCTGCAGTGGACCTGTGGAGATGGTGCAGCTGGTGTACAGATACACTGCTACAGATGTAGTTCGGAAGTCGTTAGTCTCTGTATAGAAGGTTATTAGATGTCTGATCTCAGCTGTCGGTGCAGTAGTGCTGGAAGACATACTGTTATTTATGAAAACATCCAAAAGCTCCAGAACTGCAGAGCGCAGGCTTCAGGATGACCAGGATGAGCTCCAGAGTTTCTATTTACGAATCACACCTTTATCTGACACTCATTCGCTCATACAGTGAGCTCGCATTGCCTGTTAGCTACATTAGCCTCGTAGCTGCACTGCTGACACTGAAGGAGTGAACTTCTGACTCCAGGCAGGTCTGGACTGATGGTTGTGGTGGAGGTCAGGAGGGATACAGGTGTGTGAGGAGTGTTAATTGGTGCTGATTAGGCTGAGCTGGGCTGATTGGCAGGTTAAGTGGAGGGAAAGTGCTGATCCTGATAAATCAGCTGCCTGAAGGCAGAGCGTCTGGAGTAGGAGGTGAAACTCAGGGTCATGTGAACTCAGCTGAACTGGAGGTGAAGAAATCTCACTGCTCCAGACCTGCCTGTCCTTCTCTACAGTGATCTGTGTGTGTCTTCCACACCTGTAGCCTAACTGGGACCCATAACAGCTGGGCACCCAGCGCAAGCCTAACTGGAGCCCACAACTGTAGCCTAACTGGACACCATGACAGTGAACTCAGCTGGGACCCAAACCGGGGTTCAAAGTTATTACCCAACTGGGATTCAAAGTTATAACCCAACTGGGACCCAAACTGGGGTTCAAAGTTATAACCCAACTGGGACCAAACTGGGATTCAAAGTTATAACCCAACTGGGATTTAAAATTATAACCCAACTGGGACCCAAACTGGGATTCAAAGTTATAACCCAACTGGGATTCAAAGTTATAACCCAACTGGGACCCAAACTGGGGTTCAAAGTTATAACCCAACTGGGACCAAACTGGGATTCAAAGTTATAACCCAACTGGGATTTAAAATTATAACCCAACTGGGACCCAAACTGGGATTCAAAGTTATAACCCAACTAGGATTCAAAGTTATAACCCAACTGGAACCCAAACTGGGATTCAAAGTTATAACCCAACTGGGACCCAAACTGAGATTCAAAGTTATAACCCAACCGGGATTCAAAGTTATAACCCACCTGGACCCAAACTGGGATTCAAAGTTATAACCCACCTGGACCCAAACTGGGATTCAAAGTTATAATCCAACTGGGACCCAAACTGGGATTCAGAGTTATAACCCAACTGGGACCCAAACTGGGATTCAGAGTTATAACCCAACTGGGACCCAAACTGGGATTCAAAGTTATAACCCAACTGGGATTCAACGTTATAACCGAACTGGGACCCAAACTGGGATTCAAAG
>CM038726.1:38883180-38928180 GCA_021613375.1 Megaleporinus macrocephalus | reverse complement strand
ATATGAATCTTTATTCTGTAGTTATGGGTCTTTATTCTGTAGATATGAATCTTTATTCTGTAGTTATGGGTCTTTATTCTGTAGATACGGGTCTTTATTCTGTAGATATGGGTCTTTATTCTGTAGATACGGGTCTTTATTCTGTAGATACGGGTCTTTATTCTGTAGATATGGGTCTTTATTCTGTAGATACTGGTCTTTATTCTGTAGATATGAATCTTTATTCTGTAGTTATGGGTCTTTATTCTGTAGATATGAATCTTTATTCTGTAGTTATGGGTCTTTATTCTGTAGATACGGGTCTTTATTCTGTAGATACGGGTCTTTACTCTGTAGATACGGGTCTTTATTCTGTAGATACGGGTCTTTATTCTGTAGTTATGGGTCTTTATTCTGTAGATACGGGTATTTTGTAGTTGAGGGTGTTTAATCTATAAATGCTAATGTTTATTAAAATGAGAAATTCTGTGTGTAGGTCTGACGGGACCTGCTGGACGATGAACCATCTGGCCAAAAAGACAGACGTTCCAGGGAAATTTGTTTTCCGAAGCCAGCGTGAGTCTTTAAACCACATAAACACTTCTAGGGATTCATTTATGACTAATTTGTCACTAATTATCGGCTAATTAAGACTAAAAGGCTTTATCATCCCAAACCTCCTCAGTGAAGATGATGCACTGACAAAGCTACAGAAGCCTCTAGAAGTATTTGGATATTATGTTATATGTATATGTATATGTATATTTATATGTATATGTATATTTATATCTATATGTATATGTATATGTATATGTATATGTATATGTATATGTATATTTATATCTATATGTATATTTATATCTATATGTATATGTATATGTATATGTATGTGTATATGTATATGTATATGTATATGTATATGTATATGTATATGTATATGTATGTGTATATGTATGTGTATATGTATATGTATATGTATGTGTATATGTATATGTATATGTATGTGTATATGTATATGTATATGTATATGTATGTGTATATGTATATGTATATGTATATGTATATTTATATCTATATGTATATTTATATGTACATGTATATGTATATGTATATGTATATGTATATGTATGTGTATATGTACATATAATCATATAAGAATATTAATCTCTCACATATGAATATACTGTACATGTGCCATTCATTCCACCTTGCTTAAATTTGAATATACAGATCACAATATATACAGTAATAACTATTAACTGCTGCGTATGAGTCTGAGGATCCCGAGCTGAGAGTTTAAAAGTGAATGTCATTAATTAATTAATAATAATGTGTAATGTTTTACATCTAATGTTTTACATCTAATGTTTTACATCTTGTCTCCGTCCACAAACACACGTATCTTTATTTTAGTAAATTTAATTTAATAATTTAAACTCGACAGCTGCTCTTTATATCCTCTAACAGTTTCAGAATGAATGGACCAATAGTAATGCTCCAAAATCACTCTTCTCTCTGTCTCTCTCTCTCTCTCTCTCTCTCTCTCTCTTCTCTCTCTCTCTCTCAGGCTGGGCGAATGATAATGATATGCGTGTGGTGGATGTGAAATATGATGAATACTGTCTCGTTCACACCATCAAGACGAAGGGCGGATCCTCCTACATCCTCAACAAGCTCTACAGTGAGAACACACCTACACTGATACTGATCACCTCACACCTCACTCAGTAGCAGAGCAGAGCTATCACTGTCGTACTGAACCATCACTGACAGCTAATCTGATCAAATCCTGTAAGTCAGATGTTGCCCTGTAGGAGTTCATGCTCTGTGGATTTATGATGTGTTGTGTTTCCAGGTCGTACTCAGGATCCCAGCCAGGCTGTTCTGGATAAGTTCACCCAGTTCTCTCTGGAGCAGAAGATCCTCCCGGAGAACATCTCCATCCTGCCCAAGAACGGTACGGAGAGACACAGAGGCCTCCATTAGAACTTAAACCACGTATTCACTAACAATGTATTAGTAGTGTTCTCACCATTAACACACACACTCATATGTAGGGGTGTCCCGATACTTTTGGTCATATATTGTGTACACCCTCTACACACTTCATTAGGTTCACCTCATTATATCTCCACTCACTGTCCACTGTATCAGCTCCACTGACCATACAGGACCTCCACTCACTGTCCACTGTATCAGCTCCACTGACCATACAGGACCTCCACTCACTGTCCACTGTATCAGCTCCACTGACCATACAGGACCTCCACTCACTGTCCACTGTATCAGCTCCACTGACCATACAGGACCTCCACTCACTGTCCACTGTATCAGCTCCACTGACCATACAGGACCTCCACTCACTGTCCACTGTATCAGCTCCACTGACCATACAGGACCTCCACTCACTGTCCACTGTATCAGCTCCACTGACCATACAGGACCTCCACTCACTGACCACTGTATCAGCTCCACTGACCATACAGGACCTCTACTCACTGTCCACTGTATCAGCTCCACTGACCATACAGGACCTCCACTCACTGTCCACTGTATCAGCTCCACTGACCATACAGGACCTCCACTCACTGTCCACTGTATCAGCTCCACTGACCATACAGGACCTCCACTCACTGTCCACTGTATCAGCTCCACTGACCATACAGGACCTCCACTCACTGTCCACTGTATCAGCTCCACTGACCATACAGGACCTCCACTCACTGTCCACTGTATCAGCTCCACTGACCATACAGGACCTCCACTCACTGTCCACTGTATCAGCTCCACTGACCATACAGGACCTCCACTCACTGACCACTGTATCAGCTCCACTGACCATACAGGACCTCTACTCACTGTCCACTGTATCAGCTCCACTGACCATACAGGACCTCCACTCACTGTCCACTGTATCAGCTCCACTGACCATACAGGACCTCCACTCACTGTCCACTGTATCAGCTCCACTGACCATACAGGACCTCCACTCACTGTCCACTGTATCAGCTCCACTGACCATACAGGACCTCCACTCACTGTCCACTGTATCAGCTCCACTGACCATACAGGACCTCCACTCACTGACTGCAGTTCATCTGATTCTCTGTATACTTTATTACTCTGTTCTTTAATGATCAGGACCCCCACAGGACCACCACAGGACCCCCACAGGACCACCACAGAGCAGATACTATTAGGGAGGTGGATCATTCTCAGCACTGCAGTGACACTGACGTTGTGGTGGTGTATTAGTTAGTGTGTGTTGTGCTGGTGTGAGTGGATCAGACACAGCAGTGCTGCTGCTGCTGGAGTGTTTAAACACCTCAGTGCTGCTGCTGGACTGAGAATCATCCACCAACCAAAACTATCCAGACAGCAGTGTCCTGTGGGCGGCGTCCTGTGTCCACTGATGAAGAACTAGAGGAACACAAACTGTGCAGCATCTACAAGGTGGACCAGCAAGTAGTAGGAGTGTCTAATAGAGTGGACAGTGAGTGGACACAGTGTTTAAACACTCCAGCAGCACTGCTGCGTCTGATCCACTCACACCAGCACAACACACACTAACACACCACCACCACGTCAGTGTCACTGCAGTGCTGAGAATTATCAGGGGTGCTGGGGTGGTCCTGTAAGGGGGGCTGTGAGGGTCCTGTAAATGGGTGTTTTGGGGGTCCTGTAAGGGGGTTTTGTGGGGGTCCTGTAAGGGGGTTTGTGGGGGTCCTGTAAGGGGGTTTGTGGGGGTCCTGTAAGGTGGTTTTGTGGGGGCCCTGTAAGGGGGCTTGTGGGGGTCCTGTAAGGGGGTTTGTGGGGGTCCTGTAAGGGGGTTTTGTGGGGGTCCTGTAAGGGGGTTTTGTGGGGGTCCTCTAAGGTGGTTTTGTGGGGGTCCTGTAAGGGGGTTTTGTGGGGGTCCTGTAAGGTGGTTTTGTGGGGGCCCTGTAAGGGGGTTTGTGGGGGTCCTGTAAGGAGGTGCTGTGGGGGTCCTGTAAGGGGGTTTTGTGGGGGTCCTGTAAGGTGGTTTTGTGGGGGTCCTGTAAGGGGGTTTGTGGGGGTCCTGTAAGGGGGTTTTGTGGGGGTCCTGTAAGGGGGTTTTGTGGGGGTCCTGTAAGGTGGTGCTGTGGTGGTCCTGTAAGGGGGTTTTGTGGGGGTCCTGTAAGGGGGTTTGTGGGGGTCCTGAAAGAGGGTTTTGTGGGGGTCCTGTAAGGGGGTTTGTGGGGGTCCTGTAAGGGGGTTTTGTGGGGGTCCTGTAAGGGGGTTTTGTGGTGGTGGTCCTGTAAATAATGTGTTTCTCTCTCTCTGCAGGAATCTGCTCCTAGGCTGCTCTCTCGCTCCAGAGTAACCGAACGGCTCTGAAAGATTCTGCTGAAGCTGGAGCATCATTATTATCTCCACTGCTGCTTTCAGCCTTAAACAGCAGCGCCCCCCACTGGCGATGACTGTGCACTGCTCTCCTGTTTTCTAATAAAATCACTAGTGATGTTTACTCTCTCACTCTGTGTCACTCTTTACTGTTTACACTCCACAATCACTCTTCACTGTTTAAACTCTAAAATCACTCTTCACTGTTTACCATCTATAATCACTCTTCACTGTTTACACTCTATAATCACTCTTCACTGTTTACACTCTATTATCACTCTTACAGATAAAACACTATGTATTTAACAACACACACTGCAATATTAGTATCACAGTACGTTACACAAACACACTGAGAGTAAACCTAGTACACTACAGAAACACTCCTAATCACCATTCACTAAGAAATACAGCACACTCACAGAAACACTACTACAGAAACAAGAAATACAAAATATATGAAACAGAAACTGAAAATTTCACAACAATAAATAATAAATGTTTCCAAATAAATAAAAGATAAATATTCTATAAATATCTAGAAAAAAAATCTCAAAACAAACATGAACAGAAAATTTCACAAAAATAAATCAAACTTGTACCAAATACATGAAAAAAAAATAGAACGCAAAAACAAATCTACAAAAATCTCATTTTTATTCAAGTATTCACCATAAAATTGACAAATAATCATAGAGGGGCTGAAATTTTCATCTTAGGTGCATGTCCACTGTGAGAGACATAATCTAAAACAAAAATCTAAAAATCACAATTTATTATTAAATTATTATTCAAACATCCAAACGTCCTGTGGTTGTTCACCAGGTCTGCACTGCAGCAGGGATTCTGGCCCGTTCCTCCACACAGATCTTCTCCAGATCAGCCAGGTTTCTGGGCTGTCGCTGAGAAACACAGAGTTTGAGCTTCCTTCAAAGATTTTCTATAGGGTTTAGGTCTGGAGACTATCTAGGCCACTCTAGAACCTTGATATGCTACTTACAGAACCGCTCCTTGGTTCTCCTGGCTGTGTGCTTTGGGTCATTGTCATGTTGAAAAACCCACCACGAACCATCTTCAGTGCTCTAACTGAGGGAAGGAGGTTGTTCCCCAAAACCTTGCAATACAGGGCCCCGGTCCTCCTCTCCTTAATACAGTGCAGTGGTCCTGTCCCATGTGCAGAACAACACCCCCAAAGAATGATACCTCCACCCCCATGCTTCACAGTAGTGATGGTGTTTTTGGGATGGTACTCATCATTCTTCCTCCTCCAAACACGGCGAGTGGAATTAAGACCAAAAAGTTCTATTTTGGTCTCGTCTGACCTCAGAACCTTCTCCTATAACTCCTCTGGATCATCCAAATGAACTTAAGACGAGCCTGGACGTGTGCTGATTTCAGCAGGCGAACCTTCCGGGTCATGCACGACTTTAAACTAGACGTCTTAGTGTTTTACCCACAGTAACCAGTGAAACACCCACATATACACACAATAGTTAACACACTCACTAGGGAGTGGTAAAACACCAATATACACACAATAGTGAACACACACACTTGGGGGCAGTAAAACATCCATACACACACACACACACTAGTGAGCACACACTAAGGGACAAGGAAACACGGGAATCAAACAAGGGAATCAAACTGGCCCAGCTGCATAAATCACCCCACCACTGCCCCCTACTGTTCTCCTCTGTGTAGTAAATGTGATATGAGTGTGTCTGATTTATTTGCTATGTTTAATGTTTAGGTTAGTAAAGTCTGTCTGGTATAAACAACCTACAGAACCTACCTCTGCAGAGGTAACCCCACCTGGAGCGCATTCCTCTCACTCTGCTTTGTGCGGAAGTGTGTACAGCAGATGTGAGACACTAAGTTAGTAGCACAGGTGTGTAAGTTGCTTGTGTATAAATACTAATTATAAATACTAATCCTGCGCAAATACTTTAGAATGATTATCCTGAGTACACGTGATCCTGAGCTGTGACTCGTCTGTGTGATCTGGAAGTGCTGAACAGCTGGAATCCTCCCAGCCAGCTGTTACACAAGCGGAGGTGAATTCCTCAGGGTGGGGGCTGTGGTGCCTGCGGCGGTGAGTTTATGAGCGATTGTGTAACTGTGGTTGTGTGTTTGAACTTTGTAATTGGAGGTTATATGTAGTATTTTATAGAAGCTGCTGGAGAGAAAAACACATACCTCATTATATACCTTATAAAATAACTTATTATATAAAATACCTTATTATATAAAATAACTTACTATACAAAATAACTCACTTTTTACATACAAACTCAGTCAGATCTGTACACAGTGGAGGTGAATGGAACCAGACGTCCACCTCTAAAAGCTCCTCACAGAAAGTTCTTACAGTAGATGTTATAAATACACTGTCTGATTCTGAGACGCTGTTTATGATAGTTTAGAGAAGATCTCAGTCTTAAACTCCATTCATGGTGGAGGGATACATGCAGGACGCTGTGAGGTTCAAATAGTCCCCAAAGAAAACCTAGTATTTTCAGATCTTCCACATTTTACCATCAACATCCAGATAAACAACAGTGATGAACTCACTAATAAAATAAGTAAAGTTTTGTATTATTGTATCTACACAAGTATCAAAAAACGTTTATTATTGTTTATTAGCACTTTTGTGCTACAGCTGCGCATTCTGCACTGTCAGCACTCTGCCCTCTGGTGGACAACCTAGTTCAGACATCTCATCATGTGTAGTAGCTAGTTTTTTTTGTCAAAATAACATACAACAAAGTTTCAGAATTTAATTTATATGGTCCCAAAGAAATCACTTTATTATTATTATTATTATTATCTTTTTTTTGTAGTAGTGGTAGCCTAGTTGTTGTAGTAATTAAACTGTTTAATTAAAAAATGCTAAATAATCATTACAGTAATTATAAAAACATGTGTGAATCATTTTATTAAAGCTATTCTTCTTCTTCTTCTTCTTCTTCTTCTTATTATTATTATTATTATTATTATTTACAACAACAGCGATAATAATAATAATAATAATAATCATAATAATAATAATAATAATAATAATAATAAAGTGATTTCTTTGGGATCATATAATTATAGGGCCATGTATTATTATTATTATTATTATTATTATTATTATTATTATTGTTATTGTTATTATTATTATTATTATTATTATTATTATTTACAACAACAACATCGATACAAAATATAATAATTTTTACATATTATTATTAGTAGTAGTAGTATTATATAACTGCGTTGTTATTGTTATTGTTATTGTTATTATTATTATTATTATTATTATTATTATTATTATTATAGAACTGTATTGTTATTATTATTAGTATTATATAACAGTTATAACTGTGTCATTATTTAAACTTGTTAAATTATTTTGGAATGTCTTTGTTAGTGTGCTAATGTTTTAATATTTTAACCTGGAATAATCTCTCTGATTACTGATATTAGGGAATGTGATTATTGAAGATGGATTAATGAAACCTGCCATAAAGAGCAATACAGAAGACCACCCGACTGATTCGCGCCTTTTTCCTGTTTCGGTCCAGCGCGAGCTCTGACTCCAGCTCAGTACGGTCAGTATAAACTACCTCAGAACCCGTTCTTTAATTTAATCTAAAATCTGTGTATCTGTAGTGCTAAATGTCTTCCTGTGTCACTCCAGGGCAGTTAAAGTGATAATATATCGCTAGGATTTTCTATCTAATGCCACATACACACATAATTTACTCATTTTTCTGACGAAAATTAGCAGCTAGGCTAACCTGTTATCTTTACCTAACTAGCACTAGCTGCTTTCCCTAGCTAAACCAGGCTGTACTGAAATGAAATACGCAGGTTTGGTAGACTTAACAAATCATTCTGAGGTGTTTAGTTTAATTTCGGGTGTTATATGCACACTGTTTGGTATATTTTACAAGACAATGTGATAGATTTATGTTTCTTCACAGTATGTAGCTGTTCGTTTCCAGCAGTGACACTGATAAATCCATGTACTGGCTTACTTAGCAGGTTTAGCTGCTCTGTTTCTGTATGTTTTACTTTTATTTGTATGGGCTACTGAATTTTTGTCCATCAGTTCTGTAGTAGGTAAGTAAGACAGTCAGGAGAAGTTCTGTAGGGTTTTGGGGCGGTTAATGTAAGCTAATGTAAAAAGAACCACCTGAACACTTTATTTACATTATCTATCCTAACTAGCTAGCTAGTGTATAGCATAAATAGCTTGTACACATGAGGACAAGCATGCCTGAATCCATCAACCATTTTTATTCTGGCATGCCCGATGCAGGCAGATTAAATTTTGCTAGGTATGCTAACCTTGATCTAATACATTAGGCACGAGCTATTACATTAACAGTAATTTAATACGCTACAGGCTAGTATGCTAACTGTGATATAATACACTAGCTACAAACTAATATGCTAACATTAATCTAAATGCTAGCCACAAGCTATATTAGGCCTGAGCTAACATAGTAATGCTAACATGCTAACCACTATAAAGACTGAATATGGCATTAGGACACTTGACGCTGTACTGCTAAGCAGTTAATACACAGTAAAACTCGTTCATCCTAGAAAAGACACAACAATGCAGGAAAATACTTCGTCTTTATTTCCTTTTTAACTCTTTTTCTTAAACAAATGTCAAGTTACACCCATGACAACACAAAGTTCTGATCCGTTTTTAAGAAGTGTTTACATCTTCGTTCTCTCTTTACAGATGTGTGTACAAAACAATAAGTTACAGTCCCATAGAATCCAAGTTACACTGAACTATACAACAAAGTTCAAACGGTGACCAAATAAATAATCTTACTATAAAATGACCACAGGGGCGGGAAGAGCTTAGCAGGGAAAATGGCATTGATCAAATCGAGATGGACACTACGTCTTGACCAATGGTCACACAAGTAACTCAGTGCTTAATCCGGCCTTCGTCCAATCACACAGTGGACGCTAATGTGATGAAATCACAAGAGCGCTGTGATTGGATGATTCACAAAAATGTGGATTCATCCACATTATAGGGTTAAATGACAAAAAAACAAACAAAAACAGTTGGCCGACCACATTTTTCCTAAAAGTTAATGTTGTGCGCTCCTCAAAGTGCCATCAGGAGTGATTTTAAACAAAAGACACACAAAAAATTACTTTAAAAGGGAAAGTTAGCAAAACATGCTAACATGGCTAGCGATGGGTGCAAATTTCCATTCACTTTTAGCCAAATTAGCGTGTTTCCGGAAAACAGTCTCCCTTAAAAAGAACATTTAAAAGGGAATGTTAGCAAAACCTGCTAACATGGCAAGCAATAGCAGGGAAATTCTGATTCACTTTTAGCCAAAGTAGCAATTTCTGAGCAGCGCTAACCCATAAAAACACACAATTTCAAAATAAAAGGGAAACTGAGCAAAACCTGCTAACATGGCTAGTCATGGAGATATGTTTCTATTCACTTTTACCCGAATTAGCACACATTCCACGACATTAACCACTAAAATGATGTCCAATTTTATTTTAAAGGGGTTAGCAAATAGGCTAACATGTCGACATTTCCATCTACTTTTAGCCCAATTAGCAATTTCTCAGTTACATTTTCACCTAAAAAAACTAACATGACTTTTTTTGCTCACTTTTAGCCAAATTATGAATAAAAAAATTTTAATATCTCATAAAATACATACATTTTCATTTAAAGGGAAAGTTAACAAACCCTGCTAACATGGCTATGAATAAGCAGAGATGTTCCCTTTTACGTTTAGCCAAATTACCATTTTTAGCCACATTATTCCCTGAAACAATGTCCAATTTCATTTAAAGGGGTTAGTTAGCAAAACATGCTAACATGGCTAACAATAGGTGCACAGTTCCATTTTAGCCAAACAGCAAGTTTTTTGGAAACGACACACTCATTTAAAAGGGAATGTTAGCAAAACATGCTAACATGGCTAACAATATGTGGACTTTTCCACCTACTTTTAGCCAAATTAGCAACTTCTCAGTTACATCATCACCTATAAAACAGTTTCATTTTAAAGGGTTTAGTCTGCAAACCCTGTTTCCATGACTAGCAATAAGAATGAATGTTTCCATTCACGTTTAGCCAAATTAGCAGTCTTGTAGCCACATTATTCCCTGAAAATACACACATTTATTTGTAAAGGGCAAAGCCTGCTAACATGGCTAAGTAATATGTGGACATTTCTATTCACTTTTAACCAAATTTTTAACCAACATAATTCCTTAAAATTGTATCCACTTTCATTTTAAAAAGGTTAGTAAGCAAGACATGCTAACATGGCTAAAAATATGTGGACTTTTTTGCGTACTTTTAGCCAAATTAGCATTTGTCTTAGCCAGATTAATCCGTTAAATTATCACCTAAAAAACCAAAACCAGCTAACACGGCTAGTGATGTGTGGACATTTCCATTCACTTTTAACCAAATTAGCAATTTTGTTTTTAGCCAGATTATTATTTTAAACACACGGGCATCTACGTGAGGACGAACGTTGGCACTCCTCTACACAAAAACCAGCCAGCTGGTATTGTTGCCATGGTAACGGAGGGTCCCTCCAGAGGTGTGGACACAGATACGGTCAGTGGTTACTGCATACGGTGCGAGGTGGACACTGTTGGGTGAGACGAGCTAGTGTTGATACTGAGGAGAAATGAAACACACAAACACTGACTGTGTACTCGTGTGTTTGGCACCATGTAGGAGTTTTAGACGCTCGGTCACGTATAAGACACGACTGAGAAAAAATAACTACTAACTGACCAACAATCAGAGACAACGCAGCGACTCTGACCCATAATGCCTTGCACTCATGTCCCAGATGATGTTTTATGCTAATATAACATGGCAGCCGGTGTAACAGGACTAAACTAGCCTCCGGTTAGCGAGAGCTGGCTAACTGTCCCAGAGTGGACGAGGTGGTGACGTCCAGTCTGAGACCGTATGTGACGGACAATAAGACGGACCAGTGATGTAATCGAGAGCGCATGTCTGAGGTAAAACGTTTCGGTGAAGGCTAATGCTAACGCCGCTACACTGCAACATCCCAGCATACGCACAATGTCACAACAATGTCTACTTTATTACAACGTTGCTACAACGCTGTTAAAAGGTGCTTTAAAAGGTGTCACATCGTCACTATGATGTAACGTTTTACGACATTGTGACTACTTGATAGCAACTTAGCGAAGTTCCATGCTAATATAGTAGAACGTATGAAGGGTTCTAGAAGGTTCCGTTAACGTACTGATAATGTCGTCACAACTTTCTGTTGGATTACATTTCAACGTTGTCAAAATGTAACTGGGATAGTTTCAGTGTCCACAATGTCGAAATGTAATTCCTCAGAAAGTCGTTATCTGACAACGTTATAAGAACGTAGTAGCATCGTTGTCAGTACGTTAACAGAACCTCCTAGAAGCCTTCATACGTTCCATTATATCTGCATGGAATATCGCTACGTTGCCTATAAGTAGTAATAATACTGTAATATAATGTTGACGTTGTGACAACCTTGTTCAGACAACACAAAAAGCACAACCTTTTGACAACGTTGTAGCAACTTTGTAAGAATGTAGACAACGTTGTGACAATGTTGTGTGTTTGCTGGGTAACACTAACAGGGTTAACAGTGAACTGGACCCAGTCAAGTCCAGCATAACCTCAAAATGCTCCAAAGTTAGCATGCTAACGGCTTAACACTTCCAGAACAGCCACAAAGCATCATGGGTAAGAGAGATGAGGAAACCTCTCGGACTTCCTGACCGCCCAGCAAACTTGTCACGTTACCAGTAAAGTGCTAGAAGTTAGAAGTAGCAGTTAGCAAAGTAGCGGTTAGCAGAAGTAGCAGTTAGCCAAAGTAGTGGTTAGCTAAAATAGCAGTTAGCCGAAGTAGACGTTAGCTGAAGTAGCAGTTAGCGGTTATCTGTATTAGCGGTTAGCCAAATTAGCAGTTAGTCGGATTAGCAGTTAGCCGAATTAGCAGTTAGCCGGATTAGCAGTTAGCCGAAGTAGTCGTTCCCTCAGACATCTCCATCCTGGTCAGTGGAAAAAACAGAAACTGTGCAAAAATAATAGTTTAACTTACATACCAACGCGGCTAACAATGTACAGAAAGCAGCAATTAGCACAACTTTCATGATGCTAACTGTGGCAGTTTCCTTTCATTGCTAACACGTTTGGCAAACTATGCTAGCACCAAGATCGGGGAACACTGCTGGACACGGTGAAGAACCCTCTGAACGTCCACTGCTGGTGGTCAGAGGCAGCGTGTGTGGAGTTTAAGGCTGAACTGATAAAGTAGGACAGTGGATCCACGACCAGCTAGCCTGGCTAACCCAGCACTGTGACTAATACAGGTACGTTCAGACGCCACCAGTTCAAAAGGTAACTGTTTTAGCCAATCAGACGCATGAGACTGACCAGTGGTGACCAGCTCATATAATATACTGTTATATGAAACTGAACATTTGTTTGTTTTCTGTATAACAAGGAATTAACCTGGGTGAGAAAGTGCTTTATTAATTTAAGGTCTTACTACTACTAATAATAATAATAATATGTGACTCGTGCACATTCTCTGTTTTAAAATATTATGACGTGTATCATGAATGGTGAAAAGTATGTGATAAGTATTGTGATATATTGCTTCATCTGTATCAGGCCGGGTCTAAAGAATAGTTCTGTGAACCTGATTTATTAATAAATGTTACTGTAGTTGTGAAAATAACAGGGTGAAACCACAGAGGCTGGTTATACGCTCAGCTAGTGAACTAGTAATACATATAAAACACTTCCAGGGGAATGCCACCCAAAATTTCTAATCAGTGTTTGTGGTGTAAACAGAGAGATTCAGAGTGTTTTGGTGTGAAATGGTTCAGATGATGTTTACAGTGGTGGTGATGGTGTTTACATTGGTGGTGATGGTGTTAACGGTGGTGGTGATGGTGTTTACAGTGGTGGTGATGGTGTTTACAATGGTGGTGATGGTGTTTACAGTGGTGGTGATGGTGTTTACAGTGGTGGTGATGGTGTTTACGGTGGTGGTGATGGTGTTTACGGTGGTGGTGATGGTGTTTACAGTGGTGGTGATGGTGTTTACAGTGGTGGTGATGGTGTTTACGGTGGTGGTGATGGTGTTTACGGTGGTGGTGATGGTGTTTACAGTGGTGGTGATGGTGTTTACAGTGGTGGTGGTGTTTACGGTGGTGGTGGTGTTTACAGTGGTGGTGATGGTGTGTACAGTGGTGGTGATGGTAACCAGGGGTCTCCATGTCTACAACACTAATCTCCACATTGTATTTACTATGAAACCCACCAGTGAAGCTACACGTGTCTTCTGAGTTAATCTGGATGTTGATGGTAAAATGTGGAAGATCTGAAAATACTAGGTTTTCTTTGGGGACTATTTGAACCTCACAGCGTCCTGCATGTATCCCTCCACCATGAATGGAGTTTAAGACTGAGATCTTCTCTAAACTATCATAAACAGCGTCTCAGAATCAGACAGTGTATTTATAACATCTACTGTAAGAACTTTCTGTGAGGAGCTTTTAGAGGAGGACGTCTGGTTCCATTCACCACCACTGTGAACAGCTCTGACTGTATCTAGAACCGAGAGTTTCCCACAGAACCCACTCTGAACGATTCTGCATCTTAACCATCTAATAAAACACATTTTATAGTTTAAGCCCGTGTTATGATGGTGACCGCCCACAATCCTGTCCAGCGTGGACACTGTCCTACTTTTCTGAGTTGAGAAACATTTATGGCACCTTATGTCAAAGTTTGCACGTGTGTGGTTTAGAATGAGCCGATTTCTTTATGACTTCTTACGAAAGAAGAAACAAAAATAAAACAACCACAAACACGTGAGAACAGTCTGTCCATTCAACATACCAGCACACAGTGACCCACAGACACACACTGAGTTGTACACAACAGGCCCGTTAAAGCGATAGCGCGGCACAAAAACACCCCACCACAAACTCCGTCGATCAGCCAAGACATGTTGGCGTCTGTTTATCTTTAGCACTGCAGCTAGGAGGCTAACGTAGCTAACCAGTAATGGAAGTTAGCATCGCTAATGGAAGCTGCTACTGTGTTTAGCTATGCTAATGTACGTTAGATTGTCAGAAACCACGTAAGCGAGTCTACTTAACAGCTCCGACTGAGGTGATTCGGACATGCAGGTCGTGCTAACACTATTACTTGCTAGCCACCTTTGCCAAGTAGCTTCGAGTCTGGATACTAAACATGTGTTGGCTGATTCTGTCGGGGTTGTGGAAACTATGATATCTGTTGCCGGAACTACCGCCTTGACGGGCGACCTTGTGCAGAGGTTTGCCACGAGCTGGAGTGATGTCACTAGTGAGTCATTGGCCATTTAGCATATGGAAGCGAGTCGAGAGGAATTAAGAGGCACGGTCGAGGGGTGGGGGCCGGGGCGCGAGGATGGTGACGGTAGGGGTGAAGGAGAGTCCGGCTTCATTCGGCCGGCACCATGTCTTTGTGGTGGCGCATGATGTGCTGGTTCTTCTCGGAGGGCCTGCGGAAGCCCTTGGAGCAGAACTGGCAGCGGTGCGGATAGTCCTTGGTGTGGATGGAGATGACGTGTCTTTTGAAGCCGGAAGCATCTCCGGTGCTGTAATCACAGTACTGACACTGGTAGACCCGCCGCTCCCGCGGACCCTTCCCGCCCACCACCTTTTTAATCATCGCCGCGCCACCTAGCGCTAGCTGCGCCGCACCTATAGTCCTCTTGGGGGCGCTTTTCTCTTGCGCCGGCACCGGCGGTGGTGGGGTTTGTACTGAAGGCTGCTGTTGTTGTGGTGGCGGCGGAGGCGGTGGTGATGGCGGTTGCGGCTGCTGTGGTGATTGTGGCGGTGATTGCTGCTGCTGCTGCTGTTCTTTAGTGTGAACCGACAAAATGTGGCGGCTAAGCACGAACGGGTCTGCGATTTTAAAGCTGCAGTGGCGGCACTGGTGCATTTTCTTGGCCTTGTGGGACGCCGAGTGCTTTTTAAGCTCCGATGGCCGGTGGAAGCCCTTTCCGCACACCGCGCACTTGTGGGGGTAGTCTTTAGTGTGTACGGAGATGACGTGGCGCTTGAGGTCGCTGGAGTTGGAGCTGCGGTGCTCACAGTGACCGCACTGGTGGTTGCCGCGGCCTTCCTCGTGCGTGGTGGAGTGCTGCGTCAGCTCATCCTCCTCGCCGAAGGTCTGGCCGCAGCGCTCACACCGGAACGGAAGCTCGCGGCTGTGTTTCGTTTTCACGTGCGTCTTCAGGTTGGACGAGTCGGCCGACTTGTAGTCGCAGTACATGCACGAGTACGGCTTCTCGCCCGTGTGCGTGCGCATGTGTTTCTTGAGCTCAGACGGGTGCCGGAAGCCCTTCCCGCACTCCACGCAAATGTGGGGAAAGCTTTTGCTGTGGACAGCCAGCAGGTGGCGGTTCAGTAAGCCCTGCTCGGCCGTCTCGTACTCGCAAAACTTGCATTTGTGCATTTTCGTGGTCGCGCCAGCAGGGGGCGGCGGAGGGGCGACAGCCGCAGGAGGTTTCTGCTCACGGTGGTGGTGCTGGAGCCGGTGGGAAAAGAGTGCCGCCTGCTGGTGGAAGTCTTTCCCACACGTCTCACACTCGAAGGGAGCCTTGGTGCTGAGGGCGTGCACTTCCATGTGGTTGTGCAGGCTGGCCTTCTTGTTGGTGGTGAAGTCGCAGTCGGTGCACTGGTACTTCTTGCGGCTCAGGACGTCCTGGTGGTGGTTTCTGGTATGGCGCTTCAGGAAGCCGCGAGACTTGAACTTCTTGCCGCACAACATGCAGGGGTAGACAGTCAGCGGCTGACCATACGGACCAATAATGATTGCTGGAAGAAAAAAAAAGACCATAGCAGGAGAATGAAGAGAAAGATTAATAATACTAGTATTGACAGTTCACCTGTGTACAGGTAAACTGTAACACTACCTTCACTTACCTGTTTACAGGTAAACTGTAACACTACCTTCACCTACCTGTGTACAGGTAAACTGTAACACTACCTTCACCTACCTGTGTACAGGTAAACTGTAACACTACCTTCACCTACCTGTGTACAGGTAAACTGTAACACTACCTTCACTTACCTGTTTACAGGTAAACTGTAACACTACCTTCACCTACCTGTGTACAGGTAAACTGTAACACTACCTTCACCTACCTGTGTACAGGTAAACTGTAACACTACCTTCACCTACCTGTGTACAGGTAAACTGTAACACTACCTTCACCTACCTGTTTACAGGTAAACTGTAACACTACCTTCACTTACCTGTTTACAGGTAAACTGTAACACTACCTTCACCTACCTGTTTACAGGTAAACTGTAACACTACCTTCACCTACCTGTGTACAGGTAAACTGTCTAACCTTACCTTCACCTACCTGTGTACAGGTAAACTGTAACACTACCTTCACCTACCTGTGTACAGGTAAACTGTCTAACCTTACCTTCACCTACCTGTGTACAGGTAAACTGTCTAACACTACCTACACCTACCTGTGTACAGGTAAACTGTCTAAGCCTACCTTCACCTACCTGTGTGCAGGTAAACTGTAACACTACCTTCACTTACCTGTTTACAGGTAAACTGTAACACTACCTTCACCTACCTGTGTACAGGTAAACTGTAACACTACCTTCACCTACCTGTGTACAGGTAAACTGTCTAACCTTACCTTCACCTACCTGTGTACAGGTAAACTGTAACACTACCTTCACCTACGTAAACTGTCTAACCCTACCTTCACCTACCTGTGTGCAGGTAAACCGTAACACTACCTACACCTACCTGTGTACAGGTAAACTGTCTTACACTACCTACCTGTATAGAGGTTGGTGTGAGTAGTGTTAAAAAAAGTTTTAGAAAGAAAACAATACTATTAGAAAACAGGTCTAGAGCCGTACCTGTCTGCACCTGTCTGGGTTCCGCTCGTCTCCGGTTCTTTCCATGTTGTCGGTTTAGTTTGTCCAGAGCGTCGGACTCGTCTATGTGCAGTAAAGCGCTCGCAGCACCGTTTCTATTCTCACAGCCCTCATGATCATCAGCTCCTAAAACACAACACACAGACTGTAATACACTACAGGAAGCGTAGGGGGCGACGGTGGTTCTGACAGACTGTAATACACTACAGGAAGCGTAGGGGGCGACGGTGGTTCTGACAGACTGTAATACACTACAGGAAGCGTAGGGGGCGACGGTGGTTCTGACAGACTGTAATACACTACAGGAAGCGTAGGGGGCGACGGTGGTTCTGACAGACTGTAATACACTACAGGAAGCGTAGGGGGCGGCGGTGGTTCTGACAGACTGTAATCCATTGTTTAACAGATGGTGAAGGAGTCACCCACCAAACCAGGACAGGTTTTTTTCAGATATGAATATCATCAGCATCACAGGTGAACATTCCCAGAAGATCTAGAGCAGGAAAGGTTTTCCTCTTTCATTTAATGTAGCTTATGAGCGTGTAATTGTCCTGCAAAGTTCTGAAGCTCAAACTTGTAAGCCAGAGCGAGAAACTCTCTCCCACAGAAACCACCTTCCTCAGCGGAGACAGTGCTTATTTCCCAATAAACTCAGTACATCATCAAACGACACACAGAGAGCTAAACCAGTAATACTGACCACTCCAAAAAAAGAAAACCAGTAAAACTGACCACTCTGAAACAGTAAACCAGTAAAACTGACCACTCTGAAACAGTAAACCAGTAAAACTGACCACTCTGAAACAGTAAACCAGTAAAACCGATCACTCTGAAACTGTAAACCAGTAAAACTGACCGTCCTGAGACAGTAAACCAGTAAAACTGATCACTCTGAAACTGTAAACCAGTAAAACTGACCGTTCTGAAACATTAACTATTAAAACACACCACTGTATGAACAGGTTTATCAATGTTTACAATAGCACTGCGTCCTTGTGCTGCTTGTTAATGTTGGAGTGGAGCTGAAAATGGATTACAACACTGCCATCTAGTGGTCAGAGGTTTAAAGACACCACACACAGATTCCAGGAATCTGTGTATCGATACTGTGTGTTTGAGGATCGATACAGTATCACTAAACATAATATCCCGATATTTGATATTTTCAGTATTTTGTTATACTCTTAGATTATATACAAATGTTTCTGTAAGTATATCAGTAAGTATACATTAATAAATAATAATTCACACTTCTTAAAAAGCGCGTGTGAGTGTCTGACCGTAGGCGGCGGCCCAGGCCACAGGCATGAAGTCCTTGCTGAGAGCGGTGCTGTCGTAGGGCCGGTCGTGAGGAACCGGCTCCTCCCCACCAACCACCACCTCCATATACACCTCATCAGAGAGTTTAGAACTTCCTGATAACACACACACACACAGGGACACACACGGTATGAGGAACACAAATCACAAACACAGAAACACACACACATTCGCTTCTGTACACAGGAACCTCGTAAACTAGTGTAACACAGACGGAGTCTGAGGACAGCCAATCAGAATGGAGCTCATTTACATACAAAGTAAACAAAGTAACAGAAACAGTGTATTTATGTCTAGGAGATGGAGCAACGCTGTAAAACAGGAAATACTCTTTAAAGAGGCTTTACCATAACAGATATTCACTGACCATCGCTCTGAGTGTGATGACCATCTCCCACAGACATGTACACCATTTTCTCCCTCAGTGGCCGGCCCACCGAGTCGGTCAGAGCCAGGGTCTCAGAGTCACCCTCACCGATATCCACAGGTTCACCTGAACAAGCACAGAGAGAGAGAGAGAGACAGAGAGAGAGAGAGAGACTCTGTTATGGACACATAGTGAGTCAGCCAGATATAAAACATCAAACATATAGAATTACATTCTTTACCAAATTACATCATATACCAAATTACATCATATACCAAATTACATCATATACCATGTTACATCCTTTACCAAATTACATCATATACCAAATTACACTCTTTACCAAATTACATCATATACCAAATTACATCATATACCATGTTACATCCTTTACCAAATTACATCATATACCATGTTACATCCTTTACCAAATTACATCATATACCAAGTTACATCCTTTACCAAATTACATCATATACCATGTTATATCCTTTACCAAATTACATTCTTTACCAAATTACATAAAAACCAAATTACACACTTTACCAAATTACACCATTTACCAAAATTACATCATATACCGAGTTACATCCTTTACCAAATTACATCCTTTACCAAATTACATCCTTTACGAAATGACATTCTTTACCAAATTATATCAAAAACCGAATTACACCCTTTACCAAATTACATCATATAACGAGTTACATCCTTTACCAAATTACATTCTTTACCAAATTACATTCTTTACCAAATTACATCATATAACGAGTTACATCCTTTACCAAGTTACATCCTTTACAAAATGACATTCTTTACCAAATTATATCAAAAACCGAATTACACCCTTTACCAAATTACATCATATAACGAGTTACATCCTTTACCAAATTACATCCGTTACCAAATTACATCAAAAACCGAATTGCACACTTTACCAAATTACACCACTTACCAAAATTACATCATATACCGAGTTGCATCCTTTACGAAATTACATTCTTTACCAAATTATATCAAAAACCGAATTACACCCTTTACCAAATTACATCATATAACGAGTTACATCCTTTACCAAATTACATTCTTTACCAAATTACATTCTTTACCAAATTACATCATATAACGAGTTACATCCTTTACCAAGTTACATCCTTTACAAAATGACATTCTTTACCAAATTATATCAAAAACCGAATTACACCCTTTACCAAATTACATCATATAACGAGTTACATCCTTTACCAAATTACATTCTTTACCAAATTACATACTTTACCAAATTACATCATATACCGAGTTACATCCTTTACCAAATTACATCCTTTACCAAATTATATCAAAAACCAAGTTACACCCTTTACCAAATTACATCATATACCGAGTTACATCCTTTACCAAATTACATCATATAACGAGTTACATCCTTTATCAAATTACATCCTTTACCAAATTACATTCTTTACCAAATTACATCATATAACGAGTTACATCCTTTATCAAATTACATCCTTTATCAAATTACATCCTTTACCAAATTACATTCTTTACCAAATTACATCATATAACGAGTTACATCCTTTACCAAATTACATCATATAACGAGTTACATCCTTTACCAAATTACATCCTTTACCAAATTACATCATATAACGAGTTACATCCTTTACCAAATTACATCCTTTACCAAATTACATATTATCATATACAAAACTACACCACATACAAAACTACACCACATACAAAACTACACCATATACAGAATTGTGCCACAAACAGAGCTACACTATATACAGAGTTATACCATACAGAGAACTACACCATATACTGAATTACACTGTATACTGAATTACACCTTATAGAGAATTATACCATATACCAAATTATTGCATACACCAAATTACACCATATACTGCATTATACCATATACCAAGTCAATACATACACCAAATTACACCATATACTACATTATACCATATACTGCATTATACCATATACCAAGTCAATACATACACCAAATTACACCATATACTACATTATACCATATACCAAGTCAATACATACACCAAATTACACCATATACTACATTATACCATACACCAAGTCAATACATACACCAAATTACACCATATACTACATTATACCATACACCAAGTCAATACATACACCAAATTACACCATATACTACATTATACCATATACTGCATTATACCATATACCAAGTCAATACATACACCAAATTACACCATATACTACATTATACCATATACCAAGTCAATACATACACCAAATTACACCATATACTACATTATACCATACATCAAGTCAATACATACACCAAATTACACCATATACTACATTATACCATACACCAAGTCAATACATACACCAAATTACACCATATACTGCATTATACCATATACTGCATTACACCATATACCAAGTTATTACATACACAAAATTACACCATATACTGCATTATACCATATTCCAAATCATCACATACACAAAATTAGACCATATACTGCATTAAACCATATTCCAAATCATCACATACACAAAATTAGACCATATACTGCATTAAACCATATACCAAATCATCACATACACCAAATTACACCATATACTTCATTACACCATATACCAAATCATCACATACACCAAATTACACCATATACTGCATTATACCACATACCAAATCATCACATACACAAAATTACACCATATACTGCATTTCACCATATACCAAATCATTACATACACAAAATATACCATATACTTCATTACACCATATACCAAATCATTACATACACCAAATTACACCATATACTGCATTAAACCATATACCAAATCATCACATACACCAAATTACACCATATACTGCATTAAACCATATACCAAATCATCACATACACCAAATTACACCATATACTGCATTACACCACATACCAAATCATCACATACACAAAATTACACCATATACTGCATTTCACCATATACCAAATCATCACATACACCAAATTACACCATATACTGCATTACACCACATACCAAATCATCACATACACAAAATTACACCATATACTGCATTTCACCATATACCAAATCATCACATACACAAAATTACACCATATACTGCATTAAACCATACACCAAATCATCACATACACAAAAGTACACCATACACTGCATTATACCATATACCAAATCATCACATACACAAAATTACACCATATACTTCATTACACCATATACCAAATCATCACATACACAAAATTACACCATATATTGCATTTCACCATACACCAAATCATCGCATACACAAAATTACACCATATACTGCATTAAACCATATACCAAATCATCACATACACCAAATTACACCATATACTTCATTACACAATATACCAAATCATCACATACACCAAATTACACCATATACTTCATTACACCATATACCAAATCATCACATACACCAAATTACACCATATACTTCATTACACTATACACCAAATCATCACATACACCAAATTACACCATATACTTCATTACACTATACACCAAATCACCACATGCACAGAATTACACCATATACTGCATTAAACCATATACCAAATCATCACATACACAAAATTACACCATATACTTCATTACATCATATTCCAAATCATCACATACACCAAATTACACCATATACTTCATTAAACCATATACCAAATCATCACATACACCAAATTACACCATATACTTCATTACATCATATACCAAATCATCACATACACCAAATTACACCATATACTTCATTACACCATATACCAAATCATCACATACACCAAATTACACCATATACTTCATTACACCATATACCAAATCATCACATACACAAAATTACACCATATACTTCATTACACCACATACCAAATCATCACATACACCAAATTACACCATATACTTCATTACGCCATATACTTCATTACACCATATACCAAATCATCACATACACCAAATTACACCATATACTTCATTACACAATATACCAAATCATCACATACACCAAATTACACCATATACTTCATTACACCATATACCAAATCATCACATACACCAAATTACACCATATACTTCATTACACCATATACCAAATCATCACATACACCAAATTACACCATATACTTCATTACACTATACACCAAATCACCACATACACAGAATTACACCATATACTGCATTACACCACATACCAAATCATCACATACACAAAATTACACCATATACTGCATTACACCACATACCAAATCATCACATACACAAAATTACACCATATACTGCATTAAACCATATACCAAATCATCACATACACCAAATTACACCATATACTGCATTATACCATATACCAAATCATCACATACACCAAATTACACCATATACTTCATTAAACCATATACCAAATCATCACATACACCAAATTAAACCATATACTGCATTACACCATATACCAAATCACCACATACACAAAATTACACCATATACTGCATTATACCATATACCAAATCATCACATACACAAAATTACACCATATACTGCATTATACCATATACCAAATCATCACATACACAAAATTACACCATATACTGCATTATACCATATACCAAATCATCACATACACCAAATTACACCATATACTGCATTATACCATATACCAAATCATCACATACACAAAATTACACCATATACTTCATTACACCATATACCAAATCATCACATACACAAAATTACACCATATATTGCATTTCACCATACACCAAATCATCGCATACACAAAATTACACCATATACTGCATTAAACCATATACCAAATCATCACATACACCAAATTACACCATATACTTCATTACACAATATACCAAATCATCACATACACCAAATTACACCATATACTTCATTACACTATACACCAAATCATCACATACACCAAATTACACCATATACTTCATTACACTATACACCAAATCACCACATGCACAGAATTACACCATATACTGCATTAAACCATATACCAAATCATCACATACACAAAATTACACCATATACTTCATTACATCATATTCCAAATCATCACATACACCAAATTACACCATATACTTCATTAAACCATATACCAAATCATCACATACACAAAATTACACCATATACTTCATTACACTATACACCAAATCATCACATACACCAAATTACACCATATACTTCATTACACCATATACCAAATCATCACATACACCAAATTACACCATATACTTCATTACACCATATACCAAATCATCACATACACCAAATTACACCATATACTTCATTACACCATATACCAAATCATCACATACACCAAATTACACCATATACTTCATTACACTATACACCAAATCATCACATACACCAAATTACACCATATACTTCATTACACTATACACCAAATCACCACATGCACAGAATTACACCATATACTGCATTAAACCATATACCAAATCATCACATACACAAAATTACACCATATACTTCATTACATCATATTCCAAATCATCACATACACCAAATTACACCATATACTTCATTAAACCATATACCAAATCATCACATACACCAAATTACACCATATACTTCATTACATCATATACCAAATCATCACATACACCAAATTACACCATATACTTCATTACACCATATACCAAATCATCACATACACCAAATTACACCATATACTTCATTACACCATATACTTCATTACACCATATACCAAATCATCACATACACCAAATTACACCATATACTTCATTACACAATATACCAAATCATCACATACACCAAATTACACCATATACTTCATTACACCATATACCAAATCATCACATACACCAAATTACACCATATACTTCATTACACCATATACCAAATCATCACATACACCAAATTACACCATATACTTCATTACACTATACACCAAATCACCACATACACAGAATTACATCATATACTGCATTACACCACATACCAAATCATCACATACACAAAATTACACCATATACTGCATTACACCACATACCAAATCATCACATACACAAAATTACACCATATACTGCATTAAACCATATACCAAATCATCACATACACAAAATTACACCATATACTGCATTAAACCATATACCAAATCATCACATACACCAAATTAAACCATATACTGCATTACACCATATACCAAATCACCACATACACAAAATTACACCATATACTGCATTATACCATATACCAAATCATCACATACACAAAATTACACCATATACTGCATTATACCATATACCAAATCATCACATACACCAAATTACACCATATACTGCATTACACCACATACCAAATCATCACATACACCAAATTACACCATATACTGCATTAAACCATATACCAAATCATCACATACACAAAATTACACCATATACTGCATTACACCACATACCAAATCATCACATACACCAAATTACACCATATACTGCATTATACCATATACCAAATCATCACATACACCAAATTACACCATATACTGCATTACACCACATACCAAATCATCACATACACAAAATTACACCATATACTGCATTAAACCATATACCAAATCATCACATACACAAAATTACACCATATACTGCATTAAACCATATACCAAATCATCACATACACCAAATTACACCATATACTGCATTACACCATATACCAAATCACCACATACACAAAATTACACCATATACTGCATTATACCATATACCAAATCATCACATACACAAAATTACACCATATACTGCATTATACCATATACCAAATCATCACATACACCAAATTACACCATATACTGCATTATACCATATACCAAATCATCACATACACCAAATTACACCAGATACTGCATTATACCATATACCAAATCATCACATACACCAAATTACACCATATACTGCATTATACCATATACCAAATCATCACATACACCAAATTACACCATATACTGCATTATACCATATACCAAATCATCACATACACCAAATTACACCATATACTGCATTACACCACATACCAAATCATCACATACACAAAATTACACCATATACTTCATTACACCATATACCAAATCATCACATACACCAAATTACACCATATACTTCATTACACTATACACCAAATCATCACATACACCAAATTACACCATATACTTCATTACACTATACACCAAATCATCACATACACCAAATTACACCATATACTGCATTAAACCATATACCAAATCATCACATACACAAAATTACACCATATACTGCATTACACCACATACCAAATCATCACATACACCAAATTACACCATATACTGCATTATACCATATACCAAATCATCACATACACCAAATTACACCATATACTGCATTACACCACATACCAAATCATCACATACACAAAATTACACCATATACTGCATTAAACCATATACCAAATCATCACATACACAAAATTACACCATATACTGCATTAAACCATATACCAAATCATCACATACACCAAATTACACCATATACTGCATTACACCATATACCAAATCACCACATACACAAAATTACACCATATACTGCATTATACCATATACCAAATCATCACATACACAAAATTACACCATATACTGCATTATACCATATACCAAATCATCACATACACCAAATTACACCATATACTGCATTATACCATATACCAAATCATCACATACACCAAATTACACCAGATACTGCATTATACCATATACCAAATCATCACATACACCAAATTACACCATATACTGCATTATACCATATACCAAATCATCACATACACCAAATTACACCATATACTGCATTATACCATATACCAAATCATCACATACACCAAATTACACCATATACTGCATTACACCACATACCAAATCATCACATACACAAAATTACACCATATACTTCATTACACCATATACCAAATCATCACATACACCAAATTACACCATATACTTCATTACACTATACACCAAATCATCACATACACCAAATTACACCATATACTTCATTACACTATACACCAAATCACCACATGCACAGAATTACACCATATACTGCATTAAACCACATACCAAATCATCACATACACAAAATTACACCATATACTGCATTATACCATATACCAAATCATCACATACACCAAATTACACCATATACTTCATTACACTATACACCAAATCATCACATACACCAAATTACACCATATACTGCATTATACCATATACCAAATCATCACATACACAAAATTACACCATATACTTCATTACACCATATACCAAATCATCACATACACCAAATTACACCATATACTTCATTACACTATACACCAAATCATCACATACACCAAATTACACCATATACTTCATTACACTATACACCAAATCACCACATGCACAGAATTACACCATATACTGCATTAAACCACATACCAAATCATCACATACACAAAATTACACCAGATACTGCATTATACCATATACCAAATCATCACATACACCAAATTACACCATATACTTCATTACACTATACACCAAATCATCACATACACCAAATTACACCATATACTGCATTATACCATATACCAAATCATCACATACACCAAATTACACCATATACTTCATTACATCATATTCCAAATCATCACATACACAAAATTACACCATATACTTCATTACACTATACACCAAATCACCACATACACCAAATTACACCCTACATCAAATTAAACCATAAACTGAGTGATACTGTTGCTATAGTCAAACCTCAGATACCAACTCTATAGAGGTATATAGAGGAAATATCAGTCTGAGGACCACTGCTCTCAGAAACAAGTCAATATGTCACCGCACTCCACCACACTCCACCACAACCACACTCCACCACAACCACACTCCACCACAACCACACTCACCACACTCCACCACAACCACACTCCACCACAACCACACTCCGCCACAACCACACTACATCACAACCACACTCCACCACAACCACACTTCATCACTCTCCACAACCACACTCCACCACAACCACACTCCACCACACTCCACCACAACCACACTCCACCACAACCACACTCCACCACAACCACACTCACCACACTCCACCACAACCACACTCCACCACAACCACACTCCGCCACAACCACACTACATCACAACCACACTCCACCACAACCACACTTCATCACTCTCCACAACCACACTCCACCACAACCACACTCCGCCACACTCCACCACAACCACACTCCACCACAACCACACTCCACCACAACCACACTTCATCACTCTCCACAACCACACTCCACCACAACCACACTCCGCCACAACCACACTCCACCACAAACACACTCCACCACAACCACACTTCATCACTCTCCACAACCACACTCCACCACAACCACACTCCGCCACAACCACACTCCACCACAAACACACTCCGCCACAACCACACTCCACCACAACCACACTCCACCACAACCACACTCCACCACAACCACACTCCGCCACACTCCACCACAACCACACTACATCACAACCACACTCCACCACAACCACACTCCTCCACAACCACACTACATCACAACCACACTCCACCACAACCACACTCCACCACAACCACACTCCACCACAACCACACTCCGCCACAACCACACTCCACCACAACCACACTCCGCCACACTCCACCACAACCACACTACATCACAACCACACTCCACCACAACCACACTCCTCCACAACCACACTACATCACAACCACACTCCACCACAACCACACTCCACCACAACCACACTTCATCACTCTCCACAACCACACTTCATCACTCTCCACAACCACACTCCACCACAACCACACTCCACCAGAAACACACTCCACCACAACCACACTCCACCACAACCACACTCCACCACACTCCACCACAACCACACTCCACCACAACCACACTCCACCACAACCACACTCCACCACAACCACACTTCATCACTCTCCACAACCACACTCCACCACAACCACACTCCGCCACAACCACACTCCACCACAAACACACTCCGCCACAACCACACTCCACCACAACCACACTCCACCACAACCACACTTCTCCACAACCACACTACATCACAACCACACTCCACCACAACCACACTTCATCACTCTCCACAACCACACTACATCACAACCACACTCCACCACAACCACACTCCGCCACAACCACACTTCACCACAACCACACTTCATCACTCTCCACAACCACACTCCACCACAACCACACTCCGCCACAACCACACTCCGCCACAACCACACTTCATCACTCTCCACAACCACACTCCACCACAACCACACTCTGCCACAACCACACTTCATCACTCTCCACAACCACACTCCACCACAACCACACTCCACCACTCTCCAGAACCACATTCCACCACTCTCCACAACCACACTACATCACACTCCACCCCCCAACCACACTCCACCACAACCACACTCCACCACAACCACACTACATCACAACCACACTCCAACACAACCACACTTCATCACTCTCCACAACCACACTCCACCACAACCACACTACGCCACAACCACACTCCACCACAACCACACTTCATCACTCTCCACAACCACACTCCGCCACAACCACACTCCACCACAACCACACTACATCACAACCACACTCCACCACAACCACACTTCATCACTCTCCACAACCACACTCCGCCACAACCACACTCCACCACAACCACACTCCGCCACAACCACACTCCACCACAACCACACTTCATCACTCTCCACAACCACACTCCGCCACAACCACACTCCACCACAACCACACTACATCACACTCCGCCACAACCACACTCCACCACAACCACACTACATCACACTGCACCACAACCTCACTCCACCACTCTCCACAACCGCACTCCACCACAACCACACTCCACCACAACCACACTACATCACACTCCACCACTCTTCACAACCGCACTCCACCACAACCACACTCCACCACTCTTCACAACCACACTCCACCACAACCACACTAAATCACACTCGACCACAACCCCACTCCACCACTCTTCACAACCGCACTCCACCACAACCACACTCCACCACAACTACACTACCTCACACTCCACCACAACCACACTTCACCACTCTCCACAACCCCACTCCACCACTCTCCACAACCACACTCCACCACACTCCGCCACAACCACACTCCGCCACAACCGCACTCCACCTCTCCCCACAACTGCACTCCACCACACTCCACCACAACCGCACTACATCACACTCCACCACTCTCCACAACAGCACTCCACCACACTCTACTACAACCACACTCCACCACTCTTCACAACCGCACTCCACCCTCTCCACAACCGCAATCCACCACAACCGCACTCCAACACACTCCACCACAACCGCATTCCACCACTCTCCACAACCACACTCCATCACACTCCACCCCAACCTCACTCCACCACTCTCCACAACTGCACTCCACCACAACCACACTCTATCACTCTCCACAACCACATTCCACAACCACACTCCATCACAACCACACTCTATCACTCTCCACAACCACACTCCACCACTCTCCACAACCACACTCCTTCACACTTTGCCATAACCACACTCCACCACAACCGCACAACGCCACAACCACACTCTACCACTTTCCACAACCGCACTGCATCACCTCCACACTCCACCACTCTCCACAACCACACTCCACCACAACCACACTCAATCACTCTCCACAACCACACTCCACCACAACCACACTCAATCATTCTCCACAACCACACTCCACCACTCTCCACAACCACACTCCACCACAACCACACTCAATCACTCTCCACAACCACACTCCACCACAACCACACTCAATCACTTTCCACAATCACACTCCACCACAACCACACTCAATCACTCTCCACAACCACACTCCACCACTCTCCACAACCACACTCCACCACAACCACACTCAATCACTCTCCACCACACTCCACCACAACCACACTCAATCACTCTCCACAACCACACTCCACCACAACCACACTCAATCATTCTCCACAACCACACTCCACTACTCTCCACAACCACTCCACCACAACCACACTCAATCACTCTCCACAACCACACTCCACCACAACCACACTTAATCACTCTCCACAACCACACTCCACCACAACCACACTCCACCACAACCACACTCCGCCACAACCACACTCAATCACTCTCCACAACCACACTCCACCACAACCACACTCCGCCACAACCACACTCCGCCACAACCACACTTCATCACTCTCCACAACCACACTCCACCACAACCACACTCTGCCACAACCACACTTCATCACTCTCCACAACCACACTCCACAACCACACTCCACCACTCTCCAGAACCACATTCCACCACTCTCCACAACCACACTACATCACACTCCACCCCAACCACACTCCACCACAACCACACTCCACCACAACCACACTCCACCACAACCACACTACATCAGAACCACACTCCACCACAACCACACTTCATCACTCTCCACAACCACACTCCACCACAACCACACTCCGCCACAACCACACTTAATCACTCTCCACAACCACACTCCACCACAACCACACTCAATCACTTTCCACAATCACACTCCACCACAACCACACTCAATCACTCTCCACAACCACACTCAATCACTCTCCACAACCACACTCCACCACAACCACACTCAATCACTCTCCACAACCACACTCCACCACTCTCCACAACCACACTCCACCACAACCGCACTCCACCATACTCGGCCACAACTGCACAACAGCACTCCATCACACTAAAATAACACTTCACCACAATAACACTCCACCGTCATTTCTCTTGCAGCCGTTCAAGATCCCATCCCACCAAAATCCCACTCATAACCCGCAAAAATCACCGCTACAGAAGAAACGCAGGAAAACCATAAACCAGGCTCACCGAGGTCGTCCTCCCCAGAGTCGGCTTTGAAGATGTAAACTTTAATGACTTCCTGTCCGTCCTCATCTTTCTCCACTTCCTGATCACCTATCGCTCCTTCCACCGTCACCTCCTCTCCATCGGCGGAGACCATCTTCCCCGCCTCGTCCACTGGGGGGAGACAGCGAGACTGATGTGAATGTTTTGTAGGTGACACTGAAACCGATTAGAGGATAAAACACTGAAATCCAGCAACACAACAACACAGACCGGGAGAAATAACAGAGCCCTGTACTCGCCAGCATGACCACATCAGCACCTCCCGGTGTACGCAGACTTCTCTAACAGGAGAACAAATTCAATATATATGTATTCAAGCGTGATTGTCCTACGATAAACAAAATAAAAAACTCGCTCATCTCTATAACGCTTATGTATTTTCCTGCTGATTGGCTGATTTTATTAAAGGGCAGGATGCCATGTTAAGCGTTACAAGCTTTCCTACTTGTTTTCTATCCAATGAATGAATTAATTAATTAATATCAGGTAATATCCGGAGAGAGGAGGTGTATGAGAGTCGGCTAGGGTGAATTAATGAAGAAAGAGTGAAATTGTGAAGGAGTGAATTGATGTATAAACTATTGTCTGTAGGTCGGTGGGATGTTTGAGTAAGAATTAGCGAGTGAATAAATAAGTGAACAAGTATGAATGAATGAATGAGTGGACGAGTGAATGAATGCATGGGTACTAGAGATGGAAGGAACGATCCGTATCGGTATCAGTCGTTATTTAATCGAAATATGTGATCGATGATATTTCTCCAATTTAGCTGATCCAGAGAGCCGATCGCTGGCGTTAAACTAATGAGCCTAATTTCTGTTTCCAGCGTTTCATCGAGGAAGAGGAGAACCTCCTTGTGTCACTGGGGAACCAAGACAAAGACATTTAACTACTAATCTGATACCAGTAACAGTATCAGTATCAGCAGAGCTAACACACACAGCTAGCACAAACTAATAACCCAGAAACCCTTACAGACCAGATCTGACCGGTACCAACAGAACAGCAGCAGTAATTCAATATTCTACATTTAATGATTACAGATTTAGTTTAAAATAACAGTCTGAGTTTAATGACTGCAGTTTTTACTGTTTTTATTTAATTAGCTTTTTTAGTTTTAAATTAAGGGTCTAAATGTAATGATTACAGTTTTGGAGATATTAGTTTATTTTACTTTGTTTATTTTCTGTTAATTTAGTTAAAAATATTATGCTGTTTCATATGAACTTGTTAAAAATGGTACTAAACCAGTTTAGATCATGTTTCATGACTTGCTTGCGCTAAAAACCACACGTAGCTCTGCCGTGGCATATAGCCCCGCCCTCGATCGTTACCGGATATCGGCCAATCACACTGAAAGGTGATCGGAATCGGCCTCAAAAAAGCTGATCAGTCCATTTCTAGAAAGGAGTTATAAGTTAGTCAGCTACAGTGAATGAATCATGAATGAGTGAAACAACGAAGGAGTGAAGTGATGTAAAACCAACTGTCTGTAGATCCGAGGGGCGTGAGAGGAAGTATGAGCGAGTGAATGAATGAAGGGCTGAAGTATAAGAGACTGTCTGTAGGTCCAAGTAGCATGAGAGGAAGAATGAGCGAGTGAATGAATGAAGGAGTGAATGAATGAAGGAGTGAATGAATCTCACAGGAAATCATCAGGTAATCTCCGCAGGTGTCTGAGTCGTTCTCTCTCTCCTCCACCAGCACGTCTTCGGCCATCTCCGCCATGGCAACGCCCTCCTCATCCTCCTCCTCGCCCTCCAGAGACATTACACACGTCTCCACAGCAACACCCTCGTCGTCATCGGCGACCACGTCCTCCACGGCATCCTGAATGACGAGTTCATCTGAGGAGAATCCTCTCACAGCCTCGGCCTCCATATCTCCGTCTCCATCACCGTCTCCGTCTCCCTCAGACACCAGCACCGTCTCCTGCAGCTCCACCACGTACTCCTCTCCACACAGTCCTCCATCATCTGACGCACAGCCAGAGAGAGGAGTCAGAACGAAGGAGCAGAAATATAAACACAAAGAAAACGAGACAGACACACAGAAAACTACAGACAGAGACAACGAAAGAAGAATCAGCAGCAACAAGACGAAAGAATCAGACTCGCTGAGCGAAGAGAACATTTCATACAGAGAAAAGAGAGAAAAAGAAAAAGAAAAGAAAGAAAGAAAAGAAAGTAAGAAATGAAAGAAACAATAAAGAAAGAAAAAAAAAGAGAAGGAAAAGAAAGAAAGAAATGAAAGAAAGAAAGAAAGTAAGAAATGAAAGAAAGAAAAAAAGAGAGAAGGAAAAGAAAAAGAAATGTAAAAAATGAAAGAAAGAAATGAAAGAAAAGAAGGAAAGAAAGAAAAGGGAAGTGCTTGTAAAACGCTGCCGTGAAACAGACGAAGAAAAAAACTGCTGACCAGTGGACTGACCCTGGACAGTGACAGTACCTGACCCATGGAGGATGATCTTCGGCTCTTGGGAACGGAGTGCAAGTCTCGCCACATCTTCATCCATCGTCCTTACTCTTCATTGGCCTACCTAAAACTAAGACCAGCAAAACCAACCAATCAAAGAGCTGCTTCAGACATGTACAGCCAATCAAAGCAAACTTAACAAAGCTTACATCGCCCTCTACGCTTCCTGTAGTGTATTACAGTCTGTCAGAACCACCGTCGCCCTCTACGCTTCCTGTAGTGTATTACAGTCTGTCAGAACCACCGTCGCCCCCTACGCTTCCTGTAGTGTATTACAGTCTGTCAGAACCACCGTCGCCCCCTACGCTTCCTGTAGTGTATTACAGTCTGTCAGAACCACCGTCGCCCCCTACGCTTCCTGTAGTGTATTACAGTCTGTCAGAACCACCGTCGCCCCCTACGCTTCCTGTAGTGTATTACAGTCTGTCAGAACCACCGTCGCCCCCTACGCTTCCTGTAGTGTATTACAGTCTGTCAGAACCACCGTCGCCCCCTACGCCTCCTGTAGTGTATTACAGTCTGTCAGAACCACCGTCGCCCCCTACGCTTCCTGTAGTGTATTACAGTCTGTCAGAACGACCGTCGCCCCCTACGCTTCCTGTAGTGTATTACAGTTTGTCAGAACCACCGTCGCCCCCTACGCTTCCTGTAGTGTATTACAGTCTGTCAGAACCACCGTCGCCCCCTACGCTTCCTGTAGTGTATTACAGTCTGTCAGAACCACCGTCGCCCCCTACGCTTCCTGTAGTGTATTACAGTCTGTCAGAACCACCGTCGCCCCCTACAGCCCTGTGTTTCCAGGCTCCATGTTTCCTCTCTGTCATGTTTCCAAAGCCTTATATACCCAGCGTCCTGTAGTGTTCCTGTCTTCGGCCGTCATTCTGCCTTTATAACCTCACATTAAGTCACACTTTGGGACACTTTGGTTATCTACCTCTGCAGAGACAGTTCACAGGTTCTAATTAGGATGGAGCTGAATATTAACACTGAACTACTGCCCTCTTTTTGTCAGGAGACAGCAGTGCAGGTCATAGATGTAGTGGTTGTTTTTTCTTATTTCTCCCAGAGAGTCTCAGTAAGTGGCCAGTACACTCTGTCAGGTTATGTGCCGGGCACTGAGATTCCTCAGGACTGACATGCCCTGCAACCATCACACTGTAACCCCTGGAGTACAGCCACTGCCCCACAACCCCTTTAAAACAACCACAGCTCTAAAACCACCACACTGTAACCCCAGCACATCAACCACTGAGCTACAATCATCACAATAAAACCCCTGCACAACAACCATCACAATAAAACCCCTGCACAACAACCATCACAATAAAACCCCTGCACAACAACCATCACCCTATAACCCCTGCACTGCAACCATCACACTATAACCCCTGCACTACAACCACCACACTATAACCCCTGCACTGCAACCATCACACTATAACCCCTGCACTGCAACCATCACACTATAACCCCTGCACTACAACCACCACACTATAACCCCTGTATTACAACCATCACACTATAATCATCACACTATAACCCCTGCACTGCAACCATCACACTATAACCCCTGCACTGCAACCATCACACTATAACCCCTGCACTACAACCACCACACTATAACCATCACACTATAACCCCTGCACTACAACCACCACACTATAACCATCACACTATAACCCCTGCACTACAACCACCACACTATAACCATCACACTATAACCCCTGTATTACAACCATCACACTATAATCATCACACTATAAGCCCTGTATTACAATCATCACACTATAACCATCACACTATAACCATCACACTATACTCCTGTATTACAACCATCACACTATAACATCACACTATAACTCCTGTACTACAACCATCACACTATAACAATCACAATATAACCCCTGTATTACAAACATCACACTATACCCATCACACTATACCCCTGTATTACAACTACCACACAATAACCATGACACTATAACGCCTGTATTACAACCATTACACTATAACAATCACACTATAACCCCTGTATTACAACCATCACACTATAATCATCACACTATAAGCCCTGTATTACAATCATCACACTATAACCATCACACTATAACCATCACACTATACTCCTGTATTACAACCATCACACTATAACATCACACTATAACTCCTGTACTACAACCATCACACTATAACAATCACAATATAACCCCTGTATTACAAACATCACACTATACCCATCACACTATACCCCTGTATTACAACTACCACACAATAACCATGACACTATAACGCCTGTATTACAACCATTACACTATAACAATCACACTATAACCCCTGTATTACAACCATCACACTATAACCATCACACTATAACTCCTGTACTACAACCATCACACTATAATCATCACACTATACCCCTGTATTACAGTAATCACACTATAACTATCACACTATAACCCCTGTATTACAACCATCACACTATAACTATCACACTGTAACCCCTGTATTACAACCATCACACTATAATCATCACACTATAACTCCTGTACTACAACCATCACACTATAATCATCACACTATACCCCTGTATTACAGTAATCACACTATAACTATCACACTATACGCCTGTATTACAACTACCACACAATAACCATCACACTATAACGCCTGTATTACAACCATCACACTATAACCATCACACTATAACTCCTGTACTACAACCATCACACTATAATCATCACACTATAACTCCTGTACTACAACCATCACACTATAATCATCACACTATACCCCTGTATTACAGTCATCACACTATAACTATCACACTATAACCACTGTATTACAACCATCACACTATAACTATCACACTGTAACCCCTGTATTACAACCATCACACTATAATCATCACACTATAACTCCTGTACTACAACCATCACACTATAATCATCACACTATACCCCTGTATTACAGTAATCACACTATAACTATCACACTATACCCCTGTATTACAACTACCACACAATAACCATCACACTATAACGCCTGTATTACAACCATCACACTATAACCATCACACTATAACTCCTGTACTACAACCATCACACTATAATCATCACACTATAACTCCTGTACTACAACCATCACACTATAATCATCACACTATACCCCTGTATTACAGTCATCACACTATAACTATCACACTATACCCCTGTATTACAGTCATCACACTATAACTATCACACTATAACCCCTGTATTACAACCATCACACTATAATCATCACACTATAACTCCTGTACTACAACCATCACACTATAATCATCACACTATAACTCCTGTATTACAACCATCACACTATAATCATCACACTATAACCCCTGTATTATAATCATCCCCCTGTAACCCTGTACTACATCCATTCTGAGTGCATTACTGCAGAAAGCCCTATGAGGAAGCTTGGGTTTACTATCAGATGCAGTGCGTGTGCTGCATCATGGCTGGACCTGAAGGAGGTCGGGTTCCTCTTTTGAGTCTTGGTTCCTCTCAGAGCTTTTAGGGAGTTCCTCCTGACACACAGTATCCCCCGGCAACCCTCATCAGGGGGGCTACACCCGCAATACTGGACCAGCTGCGGGGGGGTCTATGCTTTAGAGCTCAATATACAAACGGGGGGGCACTGAATTGAGCTGAGAGGCTGATGTACCCCTCACGAGCTAAACCGGGCATGCACATTAAAGCTTTGCCGCGCGAGCGCGGAACATGGCGCCTCTCCCTCCCTCACCAATGCACAAAAAACAAAAACCTTCCCGCGAGCGCCATTTTGAAGGGGGGAGGAGGAGGAGGAGGAAGGGGGGACAATAGCGAAAGCGCTCGTGCACGCAAGCTCACAACACATATGCATGCACATATGCGCATGCATCTATATACCCAGACAACGGCACGCACCCCCTCCTCCTCCTCCTCGCGCCTCCTGAACTACAATGTTTGTAAACCAGCGATCGCTTCTCAACATAGTGTTTTCTTTTTCTTCAGTTACATCCCTCTCTCTCTCTCTCTCTCTCTCTCTCTCAGACACACACCCCTCCCCCCGTTTTCCGAGGCCTCTCTTGCGCGCGGCCTTCCCGAGGCCCGGGCCCCGTTTGGGCCTGCTGCCTGCTCTCCTCGCGCACTGCTCTACCAGACAACCCCGCCGCATGCACGAACAGCGCGCGCGATCCCAAAGCGAGGCGCCTCGCGCCCGTTTCCTTACCCCGTGTTTCGGCGTGGGTGCGCGCGGCCTCCGTCTCGAGCCGCAGGCCGCTCGGGCTCTGCGCTGTGTTAGCGCGCGCAGGGAGGAGGAGGTGGAGGAGGAGCGCGAGGCTGCAGAAGGAGAGAAAGAAACACAGAGAGAGAGAGAGAGACGGAGCGAGAGAGGGAGGGAGGGGGGAGAGAGAGAAGCCTGCAGCTCAGCCAGCGCGAGCGCCCGCCGTCAGCGCACCACGTCACAGCGCGAGCGGAGCAGGAAAACACGGAAGGAGTCGGCGCGCGAGAGCACAAACACAAGGCCACGAGAGAGACGCAGAGAGGAGAAAGGACGGAAAGAGAAAAGCAGCTAAAACCAAAACTAACAAACAACAGAGCTGAAAACACGAACAGTGAAAAAACAAAACAGAGTAAACAGTGAAGGTGTTCAAATCAAAGGCACAAAACAGATACAGTTACACTTCACCCGTTTCCATAGTTACACTATACACGTTTCCATAGTTACACTACACCAATTTCTGTAGTTACACTTCACCTGTTTCCATAGTTACACTATACACGTTTCCATAGTTACCAATTTCTATAGTTACACCACTCCCATATCTATAGTTACACTACACCCATTTCTATAGTTACAATACACCCATTTCTATAGTTACACTACACCATTTCTATAGTTTCACTACACCAATTTCTATAGTTACACTACACCCATTTCTATAGTTTCACTACACCAATTTCTATAGTTACACTACACCCATTTCTATAGTTACAATACACCCATTTATAGAGTTTTACTACACCCATTTCTATAGTTTTACTACACCCATTTCTATAGTTTCACTACACCTATTTCTATAGTTACACTACACCATTTCTATAGTTTCACTACACCTATTTCTATAGTTACACTACATAATTTCTATAGTTTCACTACACCAATTTCTATAGTTACACTTCACCCGTTTCCATAGTTACACTACACCAATTTCTATAGTTAAACTACACCAATTTCTATAGTTACATTACACCCATTTATATAGTTAAACTACACCAATTTCTATAGTTACACTACAGCCATTTCTATAGTTTCACTACACCAATTTCTATAGTTACACTTCACCCGTTTCCATAGTTACACTACACCATTTCAATAGTTACACTTCACCCGTTTCCATAGTTACACTATACACGTTTCCATAGTTACACTACACCAATTTCTGTAGTTACACTTCACCTGTTTCCATAGTTACACTATACACGTTTCCATAGTTACCAATTTCTATAGTTACACCACTCCCATATCTATAGTTACACTACACCCATTTCTATAGTTACAATACACCCATTTCTATAGTTACACTACACCATTTCTATAGTTTCACTACACCAATTTCTATAGTTACACTACACCCATTTCTATAGTTTCACTACACCAATTTCTATAGTTACACTACACCCATTTCTATAGTTACAATACACCCATTTATAGAGTTTTACTACACCCATTTCTATAGTTTTACTACACCCATTTCTATAGTTTCACTACACCTATTTCTATAGTTACACTACACCATTTCTATAGTTTCACTACACCTATTTCTATAGTTACACTACATAATTTCTATAGTTTCACTACACCAATTTCTATAGTTACACTTCACCCGTTTCCATAGTTACACTACACCAATTTCTATAGTTAAACTACACCAATTTCTATAGTTACACTACACCCATTTATATAGTTAAACTACACCAATTTCTATAGTTACACTACACCCATTTCTATAGTTTCACTACACCAATTTCTATAGTTACACTTCACCCGTTTCCATAGTTACACTACACCATTTCAATAGTTACACTTCACCCGTTTCCATAGTTACACTATACACGTTTCCATAGTTACACTACACCAATTTCTGTAGTTACACTTCACCTGTTTCCATAGTTACACTATACACGTTTCCATAGTTACCAATTTCTATAGTTACACCACTCCCATATCTATAGTTACACTACACCCATTTCTATAGTTACAATACACCCATTTCTATAGTTACACTACACCATTTCTATAGTTTCACTACACCAATTTCTATAGTTACACTACACCCATTTCTATAGTTTCACTACACCAATTTCTATAGTTACACTACACCCATTTCTATAGTTACAATACACCCATTTATAGAGTTTTACTACACCCATTTCTATAGTTTTACTACACCCATTTCTATAGTTTCACTACACCTATTTCTATAGTTACACTACACCATTTCTATAGTTTCACTACACCCATTTCTATAGTTACACTTCACCCGTTTCCATAGTTACACTACACCAATTTCTATAGTTAAACTACACCAATTTCTATAGTTACACTACACCCATTTATATAGTTAAACTACACCAATTTCTATAGTTACACTACACCCATTTCTATAGTTTCACTACACCAATTTCTATAGTTACACTTCACCCGTTTCCATAGTTACACTACACCATTTCAATAGTTACACTTCACCCGTTTCCAGAGTTACACTATACACGTTTCCATAGTTACTCTACTCCAATTTCTGTAGTTACACTACACCCATTTCTATAGTTACACTACACCCATTTCTATAGTTACACCACACCTATATCTATAGGTACACTACACCCATTTCTATAGTTACGCTACACCTATTTCTATAGTTACACTACACCAATTTCTATAGTTACACCACTCCCATATCTATAGTTACACTACACCCATTTCTATAGTTACAATACACCCATTTATAGAGTTTCACTACACCCATTTCTATAGTTTCACTACATCTATTTCTATAGTTACACTACACCCATTTCTATAGTTACAATACACCCATTTATAGAGTTTTACTACACCCATTTCTATAGTTTTACTACACCCATTTCTATAGTTTCACTACACCTATTTCTATAGTTACACTACACCATTTCTATAGTTTCACTACACCCATTTCTATAGTTACACTTCACCCGTTTCCATAGTTACACTACACCAATTTCTATAGTTAAACTACACCAATTTCTATAGTTACACTACACCCATTTATATAGTTAAACTACACCTATTTCTATAGTTACACTACACCATTTCTATAGTTTCACTACACCCATTTCTATAGTTACACTTCACCCGTTTCCATAGTTACACTACACCAATTTCTATAGTTAAACTACACCAATTTCTATAGTTACACTACACCCATTTATATAGTTAAACTACACCAATTTCTATAGTTACACTACACCCATTTCTATAGTTTCACTACACCAATTTCTATAGTTACACTTCACCCGTTTCCATAGTTACACTACACCATTTCAATAGTTACACTTCACCCGTTTCCAGAGTTACACTATACACGTTTCCATAGTTACTCTACTCCAATTTCTGTAGTTACACTACACCCATTTCTATAGTTACACTACACCCATTTCTATAGTTACACCACACCTATATCTATAGGTACACTACACCCATTTCTATAGTTACGCTACACCTATTTCTATAGTTACACTACACCAATTTCTATAGTTACACCACTCCCATATCTATAGTTACACTACACCCATTTCTATAGTTACAATACACCCATTTATAGAGTTTCACTACACCCATTTCTATAGTTTCACTACATCTATTTCTATAGTTACACTACACCCATTTCTATAGTTACACCACACTTATATCTATAGTTACACTACACCCATTTCTATAGTTACGCTACACCTATTTCTATAGTTACACTACACCAATTTCTATAGTTACACCACTCCCATATCTATAGTTACACTACACCCATTTCTATAGTTACAATACACCCATTTATAGAGTTTCACTACACCCATTTCTATAGTTTCACTACACCTATTTCTATAGTTACACTACACCATTTCTATAGTTTCACTACACCAATTTCTATAGTTACACTTCACCCGTTTCCATAGTTACACTACACCAATTTCTATAGTTACACTACACCCATCTATATAGTTAAACTACACCCATTTATATAATTACACTACACCCATTTATATAGTTACACTACACCCATTTATATAGTTAAACTACACCCATTTCTGTAGTTACACTACACCCATTTATATAGTTACACTACACCCATTTCTATAGTTACACTACACCAATTTCTATAGTTACACTACACCAATTTGTCATTGAACTACATCAGTTTCTGTAGTTACATTACACCCATTTATATAGTTACACTACACCAATTTATATAGTTACACTACACATATTTCTATAGTTAAACTACACCCATTTCTAAAGTCACAGTACACCCATTTATATAGTTACACTTCACCCATTTCCATAGTTACACTACACCCATTTCTATAGTTACAAATACACCCATTTCTATAGTTACACTACACCCATTTCTATAGTTGCACTACACCCATTTCTATAGTTGCACTACACCCATTTCTATAGTTACACTACACCCATTTATATAGTCACACTACACCCATTTCTATAGTTACACTACACCCATTTATATAGTTACACTGCACCCATTTATATAGTTAAACTACACCCATTTCTGTAGTTACACTACACCCATGTCTATAGTTACACTACACCTGTTTCTATAGGTACACTACACCCATTTATATAGTTACACTACACCCATTTCTGTAATTACACTACACACATTTATAGAGTTTCACTACACCCATTTCTATAGTTTCACTACCCCTATTTCTATAGTTTCACTACACCATTTCTATAGTTTCACGACACCAATTTCTATAGTTACACTTCACCCGTTTCCATAGTTACACTACACCAATTTCTATAGTTACACTTCACCCGTTTCCATAGTTACACTACACCCATTTCTGTAGTTACACTTCACCCGTTTCCATAGTTACACTTCACCATTTCCATAGTTATACTACACCCATTTCTGTAGTTACACTTCACCCGTTTCCATAGTTACACTATACACGTTTCCATAGTTACACGATACACGTTTCCATAGTTACACTACACACATTTCTATAGTTACACTACACCCATTTCTATAGTTTCACTACACCCATTTCTATAGTTACACTACACCCATTTCTATAGTTACATTACACCCATTTCTATAGTAACACTACACCAATTTCTAGTTACACTTCACCCGTTTCCATAGTTACACTACACCAATTTCTATAGTTACACTTCACCCGTTTCCATAGTTACACTACACCAATTTCTATAGTTACACTTTACCCGTTTCCATAGTTACACTACACCCATTTCTGTAGTTACACCACACCTATATCTATAGGTTACACTTCACCCGTTTCAATAGTTACACTTCACCCATTTCCATAGTTACACTACACCCATTTCTGTAGTTACACTTCACCCCTTTCCATAGTTACACTATACACGTTTCCATAGTTACACTATACTTGTTTTCATAGTTACACTACACCCGTTTCCATAGTTATAATATACACGTTTCTATAGTTACACTACACCCGTTCCACTACTGAAACACCACCCTCGACTACTGAGATGACGATTTTGCTCTTTCTGCATTACAGACATATACAGCGAGAGAACACATAGTTATATATTTATATTTATTTAAATCTCAGTTCAGGTTTATTCCTCGTACTAAAGTCCAGCTTTACTCAAAAAACAGCAGACAGTGTTTGAATTACGTCCCAAACTGAATATAATATATAAAAAAGTGGTTTTATTTCTCTCATAATAAGAACTGGAGCTTTAATTTCAGATGTTTGAGAGGTCAGACGTAGTCCAGCTGGTCGATGGTGTCCAGTGTGAGCTGATCAGTCCAGGAGCAGAGTTTCTCAGCTTCTTCCTCCCACTGAGAGTCCTCATCAGTCTCCAGTGATACAGACAGGTCGGGATTAATCAGCTGCTCAGCGCTGGTTTCCTTATTCATCTCAGTCCTGTGTGTGATTATACTGTGAGTCAGTTTCTCCTCCTGATCTTCATCCACCACCTACAGACAGACAGACAGACAGATAGACAGACAGACAGACAGGTAGACAGACAGACAGACAGATAGAGAGATATTGTTTCTA
>CM038726.1:38853180-38875680 GCA_021613375.1 Megaleporinus macrocephalus | reverse complement strand
TTTACAGTGGTGGTGATGGTGTTTACAGTGGTGGTGTTGATGTTTATAGTGGTGGTGATGATGTTTACAGTGGTGGTGTTGATGTTTATAGTGGTGGTGATGGTGTTTACAGTGGTGGTGGTGATGATGTTTACAGTGGTGGTGGTGATGTTTATAGTGGTGGTGATGGTGTTTACAGTGGTGGTGATGATGTTTACAGTGATGATGGTGTTTATAGTGATGGTGTTTACAGTGGTGGTGATGGTGTTTACAGTGATGATGTTTACAGTGGTGGTGATGATGTTTACAGTGGTGATGATGATGTTTACAGTGATGATGTTTACAGTGGTGGTGATGGTGTTTGCAGTGATGATGGTGTTTATAGTGGTGGTGATGTTTACAGTGGTGATGGTGTTTACAGTGGTGATGGTGTTTACAGTGGTGATGATGGTGTTTACAGTGGTGGTGGTGATGGTGTGTACAGTGGTGGTGATGGTGTTTACAGTGGTGATAATGGTGTTTATAGTGGTGATGTTTACGGTGGTGATGGTGTTTACAGTGGTGGTGATGGTGTTTACAGTGGTGGTGATGGTGTTTACATTGGTGATGATAGTGTTTATAGTGGTGATGTTTACAGTAGTGATGGTGTTTACAGTGGTGGTGATGGTGTTTACAGTGGTGATGATGGTGTTTACAGTGGTGGTGGTGGTGATGGTGTGTACAGTGGTGGTGATGGTGTTTACAGTGATGGTGTGTACAGTGGTGGTGATGGTGTTTACAGTTGTGGTGATGGTGTTTACAGTGGTGGTGATGGTGTGTACAGTGGTTGTGGTGATGGTGTGTACAGTGGTGGTGATGGTGTTTACAGTGGTGGTGATGGTGTGTACAGTGGTTGTGGTGATGGTGTGTACAGTGGTGGTGATGGTGTTTACAGTGGTGGTGGTGATGGTGTTTACAGTGGTGGTGATGGTGTTTACAGTTGTGGTGATGGTGTTTACAGTGGTGGTGATGGTGTGTACAGTGGTTGTGGTGATGGTGTGTACAGTGGTGGTGATGGTGTTTACAGTGGTGGTGGTGATGGTGTTTACAGTGGTGGTGATGGTGTTTACAGTGGTGGTGGTGATGATGTTTACAGTGGTGGTGGTGATGTTTATAGTGGTGGTGATGGTGTTTACAGTGGTGGTGATGATGTTTACAGTGATGATGGTGTTTATAGTGATGGTGTTTACAGTGGTGGTGATGGTGTTTACAGTGGTGGTGATGGTGTTTACAGTGATGATGGTGTTTACAGTGATGATGTTTACAGTGGTGGTGATGATGTTTACAGTGGTGATGATGATGTTTACAGTGATGATGTTTACAGTGGTGGTGATGGTGTTTGCAGTGATGATGGTGTTTATAGTGGTGGTGATGTTTACAGTGGTGATGGTGTTTACAGTGGTGATGGTGTTTACAGTGGTGATGATGGTGTTTACAGTGGTGGTGGTGATGGTGTGTACAGTGGTGGTGATGGTGTTTACAGTGGTGATAATGGTGTTTATAGTGGTGATGTTTACGGTGGTGATGGTGTTTACAGTGGTGGTGATGGTGTTTACAGTGGTGGTGATGGTGTTTACATTGGTGATGATAGTGTTTATAGTGGTGATGTTTACAGTAGTGATGGTGTTTACAGTGGTGGTGATGGTGTTTACAGTGGTGATGATGGTGTTTACAGTGGTGGTGGTGGTGATGGTGTGTACAGTGGTGGTGATGGTGTTTACAGTGATGGTGTGTACAGTGGTGGTGATGGTGTTTACAGTTGTGGTGATGGTGTTTACAGTGGTGGTGATGGTGTGTACAGTGGTTGTGGTGATGGTGTGTACAGTGGTGGTGATGGTGTTTACAGTGGTGGTGATGGTGTGTACAGTGGTTGTGGTGATGGTGTGTACAGTGGTGGTGATGGTGTTTACAGTGGTGGTGGTGATGGTGTTTACAGTGGTGGTGATGGTGTTTACAGTTGTGGTGATGGTGTTTACAGTGGTGGTGATGGTGTGTACAGTGGTTGTGGTGATGGTGTGTACAGTGGTGGTGATGGTGTTTACAGTGGTGGTGGTGATGGTGTTTACAGTGGTGGTGATGGTGTTTACAGTGGTGGTGATGGTGTGTACAGTGGTTGTGGTGATGGTGTGTACAGTGGTGGTGATGGTGTTTACAGTGGTGGTGATGGTGTTTACAGTGATGGTCATGGTGTTTACAGTGGTGATGATGGCGTTTACAGTGGTGGTGGTGATGGTGTGTACAGTGGTGGTAATGGTGTTTACAGTGGTGGTGATGGTGTTTACAGTGGTGGTGGTGATGGTGTGTACAGTGGTGGTAATGGTGTTTACAGTGATGGTCATGGTGTTTACAGTGGTGATGATGGTGTTTACAGTGGTGGTGGTGATGGTGTGTACAGTGGTGGTAATGGTGTTTACAGTGGTGATGATGGTGTTTATAGTGGTGATGTTTACAGTAGTGATGGTGTTTACAGTGGTGGTGATGGTGTTTACAGTGGTGGTGATGGTGTTTACAGTGGTGATGATAGTGTTTATAGTGGTGATGTTTACAGTAGTGATGGTGTTTACAGTGGTGGTGATGGTGTTTACAGTGGTGATGATGGTGTTTACAGTGGTGGTGGTGATGGTGTGTACAGTGGTGGTGATGGTGTGTACAGTGGTGGTGATGGTGTTTACAGTGATGGTGTGTACAGTGGTGGTGATGGTGTTTACAGTGGTGGTGATGGTGTTTACAGTGGTGGTGATGGTGTGTACAGTGGTTGTGATGGTGTGTACAGTGGTGGTGATGGTGTTTACAGTGGTGGTGATGGTGTTTACAGTGGTGGTGATGGTGTGTACAGTGGTGGTGGTGATGTTTACAGTGGTGGTGATGGTGTTTACAGTGGTGGTGATGGTGTTTACAGTGGTGGTGATGGTGTGTACAGTGGTGGTGATTGTGTTTACAGTGGTGGTGATGGTGTGTACAGTGGTGGTGGTGATGTTTACAGTGGTGGTGATGGTGTTTACAGTGGTGGTGATGGTGTTTACAGTGGTGGTGATGGTGTGTACAGTGGTGGTGATGGTGTGTACAGTGGTGGTGATTGTGTTTACAGTGGTGGTGATGGTGTGTACAGTGGTGGTGGTGATGTTTACAGTGGTGGTGATGGTGTTTACAGTGGTGGTGATGGTGTTTACAGTGGTGGTGATGGTGTGTACAGTGGTGGTGATAGTGTTTACAGTGGTGGTGATGGTGTTTAAGGTGGTGGTTGATGATGTTTACATTGGTGGTGATGTTTACAGTGGTGGTGATGGTGTTTACAGTGGTGGTGATGGTGTTTACAGTGGTGGTGATGGTGTTTACATTGGTGATGATAGTGTTTATAGTGGTGATGTTTACAGTAGTGATGGTGTTTACAGTGGTGGTGATGGTGTTTACAGTGGTGATGATGGTGTTTACAGTGGTGGTGGTGGTGATGGTGTGTACAGTGGTGGTGATGGTGTTTACAGTGATGGTGTTTACAGTGGTGGTGATGGTGTTTACAGTTGTGGTAATGGTGTTTACAGTGGTGGTGATGGTGTGTACAGTGGTTGTGGTGATGGTGTGTACAGTGGTGGTGATGGTGTTTACAGTGGTGGTGATGGTGTTTACAGTGATGGTCATGGTGTTTACAGTGGTGATGATGGTGTTTACAGTGGTGGTGGTGATGGTGTGTACAGTGGTGGTAATGGTGTTTACAGTGGTGGTGATGGTGTTTACAGTGGTGGTGATGGTGTTTATAGTGATGGTCATGGTGTTTACAGTGGTGATGATGGTGTTTACAGTGGTGGTGGTGATGGTGTGTACAGTGGTGGTAATGGTGTTTACAGTGGTGATGATGGTGTTTATAGTGGTGATGTTTACAGTGGTGGTGATGGTGTTTACAGTGGTGGTGATGGTGTTTATAGTGGTGATGTTTACAGTAGTGATGGTGTTTACAGTGGTGGTGATGGTGTTTACGGTGGTGATGATGGTGTTTACAGTGGTGGTGGTGATGGTGTGTACAGTGGTGGTGATGGTGTTTACAGTGATGGTGTGTACAGTGGTGGTGATGGTGTTTACAGTGGTGGTGATGGTGTTTACAGTGGTGGTGATGGTGTGTACAGTGGTTGTGATGGTGTGTACAGTGGTGGTGATGGTGTTTACAGTGGTGGTGATGGTGTTTACAGTGGTGGTGATGGTGTGTACAGTGGTGGTGATGGTGTTTACAGTGGTGGTGATGGTGTGTACAGTGGTGGTGATGGTGTGTACAGTGGTGGTGATTGTGTTTACAGTGGTGGTGATGGTGTGTACAGTGGTGGTGGTGATGTTTACAGTGGTGGTGATGGTGTTTACAGTGGTGGTGATGGTGTTTACAGTGGTGGTGATGGTGTGTACAGTGGTGGTGATGGTGTGTACAGTGGTGGTGATTGTGTTTACAGTGGTGGTGATGGTGTGTACAGTGGTGGTGGTGATGTTTACAGTGGTGGTGATGGTGTTTACAGTGGTGGTGATGGTGTTTACATTGGTGGTGATGGTGTTTACAGTGGTGATGATAGTGTTTACAGTGGTGGTGATGGTGTTTAAGGTGGTGGTTGATGATGTTTACATTGGTGGAGATGTTTACAGTGGTGGTGATGGTGTTTACAGTGGTGGTGATGGTGTTTACAGTGGTGATGGTGTTTACAGTGGTGGTGATGGTGTTTACAGTGATGGTGATGGTAACCAGGGGTCTCCATGTCTACTACACTAATCTACACACTGTATTTACTATGAAACCCAGCAGTGTCTCACACTAAACCGCTCTGAATGGTTTTAATGGTTTTAATGGTTTAATTATGTATAAAACTGTGAGAAGAAGTCGGTGAAGTTCCTGGTTAGGAGTTGCTCTTCACCGGTTTCTGTTCATTGAGATAACTAGCATGTCATTGTGATTGGCTGTATTGTGTTTCCATGGCGGTGGTGGACCCGGAGCAGGTGGGGGGCTTGGCCGGACTGACGGGGGCTCTGGGCCTGAGGTCGGTGTCTGTTCTGGCTGCTGAGAAGGAGAAGCCGAGCGAAGGGATCAGCGTAGACGAGGTACAGTCGCTGATCTTCACACCTGTGATGAGTTTATTTTATAGTCCACCTCCAGGACACGCGTCCTGACCCGGTTATGGGGACAGTGTGTGTGTGGAGGATCAGGACGGTCCCACTTTCACTGGTAGAATTTTAACTACACAGAACCGGACCTGACTCGCCGGAGGTCCGATAGTCCTGAATGTATCTCAGACTCAGGACAGTGTTTTTGTCTCGCTGCCTCTTCTGAGCAGCATCCGTCTCCTTCACGTCTCGCTATGAAGACCAGCCACGCTGAGCAGGAACTAAATCTCCAGAACCAAGTAGCTGCTACCAGAAGAGTCGAGTCGAGTCACCGAGCGGGAAAAAGTCTTCAAACTTTTAATGAGCCTCTTAGTTAAATTACAGGACCTGCTGTTGTAGCTGAACCGTCACTGCGGTCTGTAGTAACTGGACTGTCTGTTCTCCAGCTGTCCCTCTACACGACCCCCCCGCAGACCCTCCACTATGTGGAGCCAGAGAAAGGCCAGGTGGAGGAGGGCGTGACCACACTCAGGAAACTGGCAGAACCCTACACCAGCTGGGGACAGGTACACTCACTCTCACCTGGGGACAGGTACACTCACTCTCACCTGGGGACAGGTACACTCACACTCACCTGGGGACAGGTACACTCACACTCACCTGGGGACAGGTACACTCACACTCACCTGTGGTGTCCAGCTGCTTCCAGTCAGAGTATCTCCTGTAGAGCTCAGAGTTCAGGATCTCCTGCTGTGACTGTCAGGGTTTAGGAGAGATGTTCACTGCTCACTAGTTCGGCTCTGCATGGCCTCCTGCTGCCTGTCTCCTCAGTAATCACCCCTATACGCTGATCTGAGATCAGTGCTGCTGATCAGCTTCCTGCATGGCTACTCAAACACACCTGAACCAGGAACTCTCTAATACACCATCATACACCATCTCACACCATCTCACTGATACACCATCTCACACCGTCTCACTGATACACCATCTCACACCGTCTCACTGATACACCATCATACACCATCTCACACCATCTCACTGATACACCATCTCACACCATCTCACTGATACACCATCATACACCATCCCACTGATACACCATCTCACACCATCTCACTGATACACCATCATACACCATCTCACACCATCTCACTGATACACCATCATACACCATCCCACTGATACACCATCATACACCATCCCACTGATACACCATCATACACCATCTCACTGATACACCATCTCACACCATCTCACTGATACACCATCATACACCATCCCACTGATACACCATCATACACCATCTCACTGATACACCATCTCACACCATCTCACTGATACACCATCATACACCATCCCACTGATACACCATCTCACACCATCTCACTGATACACCATCATACACCATCTCACACCATCTCACTGATACACCATCATACACCATCATACACCATCTCACACCATCTCACTGATACACCATCATACACCATCCCACTGATACACCATCATACACCATCTCACTGATACACCATCATACACCATCTCACACCATCTCACTGATACACCATCTCACACCATCTCACTGATACACCATCATACACCATCTCACACCATCTCACTGATACACCATCATACACCATCCCACTGATACACCATCTCACACCATCTCACTGATACACCATCATACACCATCTCACACCATCTCACTGATACACCATCATACACCATCTCACACCATCTCACTGATTCACCATCATACACCATCCCACTGATACACCATCTCACACCATCTCACTGATACACCATCATACACCATCTCACACCATCTCACTGATACACCATCTCACACCGTCTCACTGATACACCATCATACACCATCTCACACCATCTCACTGATACACCATCTCACACCGTCTCACTGATACACCATCTCACACCATCTCACTGATACACCATCATACACCATCTCACTGATACACCATCATACACCATCTCACACCATCTCACTGATACACCATCATACACCATCTCACACCATCTCACTGATACACCATCTCACACCATCTCACTGATACACCATCTCACACCATCTCACTGATACACCATCATACACCATCTCACACCATCTCACTGATACACCATCTCACACCGTCTCACTGATACACCATCTCACACCATCTCACTGATACACCATCATACACCATCTCACTGATACACCATCATACACCATCTCACACCATCTCACTGATACACCATCTCACACCGTCTCACTGATACACCATCATACACCATCTCACACCATCTCACTGATACACCATCTCACACCGTCTCACTGATACACCATCTCACACATCTCACTGATACACCATCATACACCATCTCACTGATACACCATCATACACCATCTCACACCATCTCACTGATACACCATCATACACCATCTCACACCATCTCACTGATACACCATCTCACACCATCTCACTGATACACCATCTCACAGATACACCATCATACACCATCTCACACCGTCTCACTGATACACCATCTCACACCATCTCACTGATACACCATCATACACCATCTCACTGATACACCATCATACACCATCTCACACCATCTCACTGATACACCATCATACACCATCTCACACCATCTCACTGATACACCATCATACACCATCTCACTGATACACCATCTCACACCATCTCACTGATACACCATCATACACCATCTCACACCATCTCACTGATACACCATCTCACACCATCTCACTGATACACCATCTCACACCGTCTCACTGATACACCATCATACACCATCTCACTGATACACCATCTCACACCGTCTCACTGATACACCATCATACACCATCTCACTGATACACCATCTCACACCGTCTCACTGATACACCATCATACACCATCTCACACCATCTCACTGATACACCATCTCACACCGTCTCACTGATACACCATCATACACCATCTCACTGATACACCATCATACACCATCTCACTGATACACCATCTCACACCATCTCACTGATACACCATCATACACCATCTCACTGATACACCATCATACACCATCTCACACCATCTCACTGATACACCATCTCACACCATCTCACTGATACACCATCATACACCATCTCACTGATACACCATCATACACCATCTCACTGATACACCATCATACACCATCTCACACCATCTCACTGATACACCATCTCACACCATCTCACTGATACACCATCATACACCATCTCACACCATCTCACTGATACACCATCTCACACCGTCTCACTGATACACCATCATACACCATCTCACACCATCTCACTGATACACCATCTCACACCGTCTCACTGATACACCATCATACACCATCTCACTGATACACCATCATACACCATCTCACACCATCTCACTGATACACCATCATACACCATCTCACTGATACACCATCATACACCATCTCACTGATACACCATCATACACCATCTCACACCATCTCACTGATACACTGTCTCACACCATCTCACTGATACACCATCATACACCATCTCACACCATCTCACTGATACACCATCATACACCATCTCACACCATCTCACTGATACACCGTCTCACACCATCTCACTGATACACCATCTCACTGATACATCATCATACACCATCTCACACCGTCTCACTGATACACCATCTCACACCATCTCACTGATACACCATCTCACACCATCTCACTGATACACCATCTTACACCATCTCACACCGTCTCACTGATACACCATCTCACACCATCTCACTGATACACCATCTCACACCGTCTCACTGATACACCATCATACACCATCTCACACCATCTCACTGATACACCATCTCACACCGTCTCACTGATACACCATCATACACCATCTCACACCATCTCACTGATACACTGTCTCACACCATCTCACTGATACACCATCATACACCATCTCACACCATCTCACTGATACACCATCATACACCATCTCACACCATCTCACTGATACACCGTCTCACACCATCTCACTGATACACCATCTCACTGATACATCATCATACACCATCTCACACCGTCTCACTGATACACCATCTCACACCATCTCACTGATACACCATCTCACACCATCTCACTGATACACCATCATACACCATCTCACACCGTCTCACTGATACACCATCTCACACCATCTCACTGATACACCATCTCACACCATCTCACTGATACACCATCATACACCATCTCACACCATCTCACTGATACACCATCTCACACCATCTCACTGATACACCATCATACACCATCTCACACCGTCTCACTGATACACCATCTCACACTTTCTCACTGATACACCATCATACACCATCTCACACCGTCTCACTGATACACCATCTCACACCATCTCACTGATACACCATCTCACACCATCTCACTGATACACCATCTCACACCATCTCACTGATACACCATCATACACTATCTCACACCGTCTCACTGATACACCATCATACACCATCTCACACCATCTCGCTGATACACCATCTCACACCATCTCACTGATACACCATCTCACACCGTCTCACTGATACACCATCATACACCATCTCACACCATCTCACTGATACACCATCATACACCATCTCACTGATACACCATCTCACACCATCTCACTGATACACCATCTCACACCATCTCACTGATACACCATCTCACACCATCTCACTGATACACCATCATACACCATCTCACTGATACACCATCATACACCATCTCACACCATCTCACTGATACACCATCTCACACCATCTCACTGATACACCATCATACGCCATCTCACTGATACACCATCATACACCATCTCACAGATACACCATCTCACACCATCTCACTGATACACCATCTCACACCATCTCACTGATACACCATCTCACACCATCTCACTGATACACCATCATACACCATCTCACTGATACACCATCATACACCATCTCACTGATACACCATCATACACCATCTCACTGATACACCATCTCACACCATCTCACTGATACACCATCATACACCATCTCACACCGTCTCACTGATACACCATCTCACACCATCTCACTGATACACCATCTCACACCATCATACACCATCTCACTGATACACCATCTCACACCATCATACACAATCTCACTGATACACCATCTCACACCATCTCACTGATACACCATCTCACACCATCTCACACCATCTCACTGATACACCATCTCACACCATCTCACTGATACACCATCTCACACCATCTCACTGATACACCATCATACACCATCTCACTGATACACCATCATACACCATCTCACTGGTACACCATCTCACACCATCTCACTGATACACCATCATACACCATCTCACTGGTACACCATCTCACACCATCTCACTGATACACCATCATACACCATCTCACTGATACACCGTCTCACTGATACACCATCATACACCATCTCACACCATCTCACTGATACACCATCTCACACCATCTCACTGATTCACCATCTCACTAATACACCATCATACACCATCTCACACCATCTCACTGATACACCATCTCACTGATACACCATCTCACACCATCTCACACCATCTCACTGATACACCATCTTACACCATCTCACTGATACACCATCTCACACCATCTCACTGATACACCATCTCACACCATCTCACTGATACACCATCATACACCATCTCACACCATCTCACTGATACACCATCTCACTAATACACCATCATACACCATCTCACTAATACACCATCATACACCATCTCACTAATACACCATCATACACCATCTTACACCATCTCACTGATACACCATCTCACTGATACACCATCTCACTAATACACCATCATACACCATCTCACTAATACACCATCATACACCATCTCACTAATACACCATCATACACCATCTCACACCATCTCACTGATACACCATCTCACTAATACACCATCATACACCATCTCACTAATACACCATCATACACCATCTCACTAATACACCATCATACACCATCTCACACCATCTCACTGATACACCATCTCACTAATACACCATCATACACCATCTCACACCATCTCACTGATACACCATCTCACACCATCTCACTGATACACCATCTCACACCATCTCACTGATACACCATCATACACCATCTCACTGATACACCATCATACACCATCTCACAACATCTCACTGGTACACCATCTCACTGATACACCATCTCACACCATCTCACTGATACACCATCTCACTGATACACCATCATACACCATCTCACACCATCTCACTGATACACCATCTCACTGATACACCATCTCACTAATACACCATCATACACCATCTCACACCATCTCACTGATACATCATCTCACTGATACACCATCTCACTAATACACCATCATACACCATCTCACACCATCTCACTGATACACCATCTCACTGATACACCATCTCACACCATCTCACACCATCTCACTGATACACCATCATACACCATCTCACAACATCTCACTGATACACCATCATACACCATCTCACTGATACACCATCTCACACCATCTCACTGATACACCATCATACACCATCTCACAACATCTCACTGATACACCATCATACACCATCTCACTGATACACCATCTCACACCATCTCACTGATACACCATCTCACTGATCAGATCACACCATCTCCACACGGTCATCACAGTCCGCAGAAATTTTACCACTATACAGTACGGCGTGTCACTAGAGGGCGCTAATACCTCACTTTTGAGAAAATATATATTATCAATAAAGTGTCTGATCACCAGTAAGAAGAGCAGATCTGATTAGAACAGATGTAAATAATCAGACATACAATACAAAGTAACATGAATATGTTATTGTGAGAGAAGTAGATCAGATCTTGATCCAGTTTGAAGAACAAAGTTAGGTTCCAGATTTCTCCTGGACGCCCCAGACATTGTATGAATGTACTCATACAATATTTTATATACATACTTTATTAATAATAAAGTGTAAAAGCACTACTTACTCTATTAATACTGTTAATATTTAATAATAAAGTGTAAAAGCTCTACTTACTCTATTAATACTGTTTAATATTTAATAATAAAGTGTAAAAGCACTACTTACTCTATTAATACTGTTTAATATTTAATAATAAAGTGTAAAAGCTCTACTTACTCTATTAATACTGTTTAATATTTAATAATAAAGTGTAAAAGCACTACTTACTCTATTAATACTGTTTAATATTTAATAATAAAGTGTAAAAGCACTACTTATTCTATTAATACTGTTTAATATTTAATAATAAAGTGTAAAAGCTCTACTTTATTAATACTGATTAATATTTAATAATAAAGTGCAAAAGCTCTACTTTATTAATACTGATTAATATTTAATAATAAAGTGTAAAAGCACTACTTACTCTATTAATACTGTTTAATATTTAATAATAAAGTGTAAAAGCACTACTTACTCTATTAATACTGTTTAATATTTAATAATAAAGTGTAAAAGCTCTACTTACTCTATTAATACTGTTTAATATTTAATAATAAAGTGTAAAAGCTCTACTTACTCTATTAATACTGATTAATATTTAATAATAAAGTGTAAAAGCACTACTTACTCTATTAATACTGATTAATATTTAATAATAAAGTGTAAAAGCTCTACTTACTCTATTAATACTGTTTAATATTTAATAATAAAGTGTAAAAGCTCTACTTACTCTATTAATACTGTTTAATATTTAATAATAAAGTGTAAAAGCTCTACTTACTCTATTAATACTGTTTAATATTTAATAATAAAGTGTAAAAGCTCTACTTACTCTATTTATACTGATTAATATTTAATAATAAAGTGTAAAAGCACTACTTACTCTATTAATACTGTTTAATATTTAATACTAAAGTGTAAAAGCACTACTTACTCTATTAATACTGTTTAATATTTAATAATAAAGTGTAAAAGCACTACTTACTCTATTAATACTGTTTAATATTTAATAATAAAGTGTAAAAGCTCTACTTACTCTATTAATACTGATTAATATTTAATAATAAAGTGTAAAAGCTCTACTTACTCTATTAATACTGATTAATATTTAACAAAGTGTAAAAGTACTACTTACTCTATTAATACTGTTTAATATTTAATAATAAAGTGTAAAAGCTCTACTTACTCTATTTATACTGATTAATATTTAATAATAAAGTGTAAAAGCTCTACTTACTCTATTAATACTGATTAATATTTAATAATAAAGTGTAAAAGCTCTACTTACTCTATTAATACTGTTTAATATTTAATAATAAAGTGTAAAAGCACTACTTACTCTATTAATACTGATTAATATTTAATAATAAAGTGTTTCCTGTTTGGTAATAATACCTTATACATATAATAACTTTCTCAACTCAAACTGTATATATATGTATATATATAGTTTCATCGAATCAACACTTGAATGAAACTGCGCTAATCCAGTTCTTCTAACCAGCATTTCAAGTTTTTATTAAAAAAAATGTATTTATGTATTTATGTTTGTATTCATATGTATTGATGCTAAAATCATATAATGTATTTACAGGAAATAACAAAGTTTTAAATAATGTGCTTAAACAGTTGCACAGTACTGTCTATATAGAATATGTAAAATGTAAATATTAAATTAATTTTGTTATATTTAATTTTAAAACTTATATTAAATGTATACTATTTCAGATCAGAGACTCTCATATTTAGAAAAGCACTTTTCAACTAAAACTACTATATAAATTGTATCAGTGGAGAGTAACGTTTATTAGAAATTTACAGTAGACCCAAAACTAAGTAAACAAATTCCAATAAGTATAGTTATGTATTGGAAATTAAATTAGATTAGATTCAACTTTATAGTCATTGTGCAGAGTACAGGTATAAAACCAAAGAAATGCAGTGAGCGTCCAACCAGAAGTGCAAAATACATTATTATTTACATTAAATGCACTTAATGTAATTAATTAAAGTGTAAATTATTAGTAATGTCAGTGATTATTCTTTATCACAATCATATAATACACTTGTGTACACTTTCTGCATCCTGTAATTAAATAGCAGTATAATAAAATATAACTGAACATTATTAGTTATTAATAAATATAGTGATGTAACAGCTAGTAAACTGAACTGAGCTACAGTTAAATACAGTGTTTACCAAAAGTGTTGAAAAGAAAATTTAACTGACGCCGTATTTATCAGCGTAAACAAACTTCTGAGTTTCTGTATCAGGATAATCTGCTGCTCTGTGTGTAGAATTTATAATCTGAATATTCCGAGCGTGTTCTTTATTCCACACAGAACAGACTGTTAGGAGAGTTTCTCAGAATTCCCAACTGAATCTCCTCACGGATCTGTTTACAGTATAGTAACCGTAAATAAACTCCTCTCCCCCCGTATGGGTGAGTATGTAGTAAATATTGAAGGTGTGAGCAGACAGCAAACACCCCCCCCATCCCCCCCCCCCCCCCCCCCCCCCCCAACAACCTCCACCCAAACACACATGATCAAGGTCGAGGTCTGAGTAACTGACCTTTACACAGAAATTCCAAAAAGCTCCGAAAAGTTGCTGTAAATAAAAACTTAGCGGGAAACATTCCGGTTCTGTTAACGTCTGTTCTAAGTGAAGAACGGTTCTCCTTCTTCCAGGCAGAAAGACTTTGGGGTGTTTTGGAGGTTTTGTCAGAGCAGCATTGTTCTCAGTCCCATGTCGTTGTAGTTGATTTTCTAAGTGATTGTAAACGTGATCTTTACAGTGAACGCTTTTCTGGTTTAAACTAAATAAATTCATGTGTTAGAGTGGCCCAGTCAAAGTCCAGACCTAAACCCAATCCAGAATTTGTGGCAAGATCTGAAAACTGCTGTTCACAAACACTCTCCATCTCATCTGACTGAGCTTGAGCTGTTAAAAAAGAAAGGGTAAAAAGTCACTGGATGTGCAAAGCTGGTGGAGACATCCCCAAAAGACCTGCAGCTGTAATTGCAGCAAAAGGTAGTTCCACAAAGTATTGACTCAGAGGGGCTGAATACTTTTGCACACAGCACTTTTCAGTTTTTTATTTGTTTTTAAATGTTTTGGATCATGCATAATTTTCTTTCCACTTCACAACTGTATACCACTTTGTGTTGGTCTTTCACATTAAATTCCAATTAAATATATTTGTTTGTGGCTGTAATGTAGCAAAATATGGCAAGCCAATTTAACATATAAAACATGTAGGTCACTCAGACAACAATCTCTTTTAACATGTTCAGTTAGTAAATATACTGTATTATAAGTATTAATTCAGTATTTTAACAGTACTTATTAAATCAGTACATTAGACAAAATCAACATATTTACAAACTTTTACATATAACTGTTTGTTGTTGGTGACACATACAGTAACTGTGTAGGTTTTAGACACTTGAGAACATTATTATATATAAAAGCTAATATTTCCAGACAGGAAGTTTTTATTTACTCAGGAAACACTTTATTATTAAATATTAAACAGTATTAATAGAGTAAGTAGTACTTTTACACATTATTATTAAATATTAATCAGTATTAATAGAGTAAGTAGTACTTTTACACATTATTATTACATATTAATCAGTATTAATAGAGTAAGTAGAGCTTTCACGCTTTATTACTAAATATTAATCAGTATTAATAGAGTAAGTAGTGCTTTTACACATTATTATTAAATATTAATCAGTATTAATAGAGTAAGTAGTGCTTTTACACATTATTATTAAATATTAAACAGTATTAATAAAGTAAGTAGTGCTTTTACACATTATTATTAAATATTAATTGAGTAAGTAGAGCTTTTACACTTTATTATTAAATATTAAACAGTATTAATAGAGTAAGTAGTACTTTTACACTTTATTATTAAATATTAAACAGTATTAATAGAGTAAGTAGTGCTTTTACACTTTATTATTAAATATTAAACAGTATTAATAGGGTAAGTAGTACTTTTACACATTATTATTAAATATTAATCAGTATTAATAGAGTAAGTAGAGCTTTTACACTTTATTATTAAATATTAAACAGTATTAATAGAGTAAGTAGTGCTTTTACACATTATTATTAAATATTAATCGAGTAAGTAGAGCTTTTACACTTTATTATTAAATATTAAACAGTATTAATAGAGTAAGTAGTGCTTTTACACATTATTATTAAATATTAATCAGTATTAATAGAGTAAGTAGTACTTTTACACTTTATTATTAAATATTAATCAGTATTAATAGAGTAAGTAGAGCTTTTACACTTTATTATTAAATATTAAACAGTATTAATAGAGTAAGTAGTGCTTTTACACTTTATTATTAAATATTAAACAGTATTAATAGAGTAAGTAGCGCTTTTACACATTATTATTAAATATTAATCGAGTAAGTAGAGCTTTTACACTTTATTATTAAATATTAAACAGTATTAATAGAGTAAGTAGTGCTTTTACACATTATTATTAAATATTAATCAGTATTAATAGAGTAAGTAGTACTTTTACACTTTATTATTAAATATTAATCAGTATTAATAGAGTAAGTAGAGCTTTTACACTTTATTATTAAATATTAAACAGTATTAATAGAGTAAGTAGTGCTTTTACACATTATTATTAAATGTTATTCAGTATAAACAGAGTAAGTAGAGCTTTTACACTTTATTATTAAATATATATATATCAGTATTAATAGAGTAAGTAGAGCTTTTACACTTTATTATTAAATATTAAACAGAATTAATAGAGTAAGTAGCGCTTTTACACTTTATTATTAAATATATATATCATTATTAATAGAGTAAGTAGAGCTTTTACACTTTATTATTAAATATTAATCAGTATTAATAGAGTAAGTAGTACTTTTACACTTTATTATTAAATATTAAACAGTATTAATAGAGTAAGTAGTGCTTTTACACTTTATTATTAAATATTAAACAGTATTAATAGAGTAAGTAGTGCTTTTACACTTTATTATTAATACAAGAATACATGAATACATTCATCCAATGTCTGGGGCGTCCAGGAGAAATCTGGAACCTAACTTTGTTCTTCAAACTGGATCAAGATCTGATCTACTTCTCTCACAATAACATATTCATGTTACTTTGTATTGTATGTCTGATTATTTACATCTGTTCTAATCAGATCTGCTGTTGATCTTACTGGTGATCAGACACTTATTGATCAGATACACACTTTAAACAGTAGCGTAGGTACATGAATAATATTTAATATGAGAGTAAATCTGACTTTAATACTTCAGTACATATGAAAGTAAGTACTTTGTACATTGAAGTTTTGTCCATCACTAATCTCCATCCTCATTCATGTTGAAGCTCAGAGTTGATCTGAGTATTAATCCCCACGTACCGTGATGTAATGACGTGTTAGTGTTTTCTTGTTGTGTTTGGAATCGCTTGGTCGTGGGTTTTGCTGTTCCTGGTCCTCTGATGGTCGGCTGTCAGCAAACAATCAACACGGCCACAGAGAAAGCTCAGGTACATCATCATGCCTCACCTGCTCGGCTGCTTTCCGCCCTCACTGCTTTACTTTGTGTTGATTTTCTGTTTCTCCGGGGGGTCAGTTCCCCCCCAGGCCTTCTGACTGACCTGCTCAGATTTGATTAATTTCTTTAGGAAATAATGTCTTTGTGTCCAACAGATAGTGTCCACGGTCCTAGACATATATCTTCTTTAGTTTCTGAGATTTAAATCACTTTCCCTTTATTTTGTTATAAAATTAGTTTTATATAATAAAAGCTTTTACCCTGACAAGTAATTATCATATTGCTAATTACACATAGAAATGATCAGACAGTTGTTACAGTGAGAGGAAATGTATAAACTTTTTGTCATATCCCATCTTTAAAAGGTATTAGTTTACAGATTTATTTTTAAATAAATAGTTTTTAGTACTGCAATATTAAATCTATCAATTATTCATTTCTGCATGCAGCTTATTCACATACTGTATTAAACTACATCCTGATATAGAAGATTTGATGAGCAGAACTTTTGACCTGCTTGTTGTAGCTGCATCATTTTTAGGCAGTATTTTCTGAATATATGAATCTAATTTAATCTGATTTTTGGGGAAATGTTCTGCTGATTTTGTGGTAAACGCTGAATGTGGACAGAATCTGGTTTGCATGTTTACTTCCTCTTTTCATACGTGGGAAAAGCAAGAAACTGTGAAGAAGCAGCTTCCTGTGTAGCTTTCAGACTCGTGTTCTTGCTCAGAGTGCACAGTGTGACCTTTGACCTCCTGAGAACTGAAACGTGTTCGGTGTTGCAATTTCACTTCTTTAGTTTTAGTGCTGGAGCTACAAGGCTAATGCAGCTAACAGGTCATAAAAGCTTATACCCTGACAAGTGATTAGCATGTTGCTAATTACACAGAAATGATCACACAGTTGTTACAGTGAGAAGAAATGAATATTTAAATGTTTTTGTTTTTCAAATGCACGTAATCTACTTAATCTGTTTACACACATTATAACTTTTATAAGTTTATAATGTGTTTAATATTTTACTTTGCCTTAAAAATGTTTTTTTGTTTTAACTTAAAAAACATAATTAGATGAAACATTATAGTCGATACCATATAATTCCGATATCAATATAAATAATTTGAAGAAAAACTGTCAAGAATCCCTATAATGGAAGCCTGTATCTACTCTGTATCAATATTGTAAAATTTGACTTTAAATTACAACAGAGGCCAAGTTTCTTATTCATTTGTAAACAGATTAAAACAATTGTGCAAAAATAATACATGTCAAAAATGATATCAACGTTATTGAAACATATCAGTGAATACCGATATCAAATTATTGTCCAGGCCTAGATATTTTTATGTAAAGTATAAATTCCTTTTTTTTTTTTAACTTATATTCTATAAGTTTTATGATTGTAGATGAGGAATGTTATTTGTTGTATTTGTACAGTCATGGCCAAAAGTTTTGAGAATGATACAAATATTAATTTTTACAAAGTCTACTGCTTCAGTTTTTATAATGGTAATTTGCATTTACTCCAGAATGTTATAAAGAGTGATCAGCTTAACAGCAATTAATTGCAAAGTCAATATTTGCCTAGAAAATGAACTTCATGAACACATTTCAACTTGATTGCAGCCCTGCCTTAAAAGGACCAGCTAACATGGTTTCAGTGATTGCTCCATTAACACAGGTGTGGGTGTTGATGAGGACAGGGCTGGAGATCAATCTGTAATGATTAAGTAAGAATGACACCACTGGACACTTTAAAAGGAGGCTGGTGTTTGGCATCATTGTTTCTCTTCTGGTAACCATGGTTATCTCCAAAGAAACACGTGCAGTCATCATTGCACTGCACAAAAATGGCCTAACAGGGAAGAATATCGCAGCTAGAAAGATTCCACCTCAGTCAACAATCTATCGCATCATCAAGAACTTCAAGGAGAGAGAGAGGTTCCATTGTTGCCAAAAAGGCTCCAGGGCGCCCAAGAAAGACCAGCAAGCGCCAGGACCGTCTCTTAAAAGTGTTTCAGCTACGGGATCGGGCTACCAGCAGTGCAGAGCTTGCTCAGGAATGGCAGCAGGCAGGTGTGAGTGCATCTGCACGCACTGTGAGGCGGAGACTCTTGGAGAAAGGCCTGGTCTCAAGGAGGGCAGCAAAGAAGCCACTTCTCTCCAGAAAAAACATCAGGGACAGACTGATATTCTGCAAAAGGTACAGGGAGTGGACTGCTGAGGACGGGGGTAAAGTCATTTTCTCTGATGAATCCTCTTTCAGATTGTTTGGGACATCTGGAAAACAGCTTGTTCGGAGAAGACGAGGTGAGCGCTACCACCAGTCTTGTCTCATGCCAACTGTAAAGCATCCTGAAACCATTCATGTGTGGGGTTGCTTCTCAGCCAAGGGAATCGGCTCTCTCACAGTCTTGCCTAAAAACACAGCCATGAATAAAGAATGGTATCAGAATGTCCTCCGAGAGCAACTTCTCCCAACCGTCCAAGAGCAGTTTGGTGATCAACAATGCCTTTTCCAGCATGATGAAGCACCTTGCCATAAAGCAAAGGTGATAACTAAATGGCTCAGGGAACAAAACATAGAGATTTTGGGTCCATGGCCTGGAAACTCCCCAGTTCTTAATCCCATTGAGAACTTGTGGTCAATCATCAAGAGACGGGTGGACAAACAAAAACCTACAAATTCTGACAAAATGCAAGCATTGATTGTGCAAGAATGGACTGCTATCAGTCAGTATTTGGTCCAGAAGTTAATTGAGAGCATGCCAGGGAGAATTGCAGAGGTCCTGAAGAAGAAGGGTCAACACTGCAAATATTGACTTGCTGCCTTAACTCATTCTAACACTGTCAATAAAGCTTTTGTTACTCATAATATAATTGCAATTATATTTCTGTATGTGATATAAACATCTGACAAACACACATAAAAACCAGAGGCAGCAGATCATGTGAAAATATAATATTTGTGTCATTCTCAAAACTTTTGGCCATGACTGTATATAAAATGTGTTTGTTGTTTATGATGTATAGTAAACGTACTGTGTTTGAGCTGAATGGTCCTTACACGTTTTGGATTAAAGTTTGTCCAACAGCGAATGAGCGTAAACAGAAAGTATCAGTGATAAACCTGACCTGATAAACCTTTGGAATAATAAACCGTTTGACCTTCCTGTTCTGGAAGAAAGCAGGACGTCTGGACCCGGAACAAAGATCTCAGTGTACGAGTTATTCACTGCCACCTCACCTGCTTCCTGGCAGCTCGTGCCCTCAACATACATTAAACTGACTGAACTGAGCTAAAATACCATCTGTGATAAATTCTAACATTAATAATATATTTTTTATTTTAAATCAACAACATTAATGCTTAAACATTCCCACAAAATGTATAAACTGTGCACTTGTGTCATATCCCAACTTTACAATGTATTAGTTTTCAGATTTATTTTTAAGTAAATGGTTTTTAATAAAGTACAGCAATATGAATTCTATCAGTTATTAATTTCTGAATGCAACATTTTTACATGCTGCATAAAACTACATCCTGAGTTAAAAAGCATTTCATAAAAAATCTTGATGTAGCTTCAGATATATTTCTATATCAGATATATGTATTATGTTAAATTAATTTGTTTGATTTCTATTAAAAACTACTCCTAGTGTTGAATTAATGCAGCTCAGTTCAGTCATTCTGTAAAGAGTAAAACTCAGTATTTAAGATGCTTTTCAGAACCTACTGAAGCAAACGTAAGACATTTAGAACTGAAAGGTTTTCAGAACACAGATGTTTTAAAGTTAAATATAGATGTTTTATAGGTTTTTCCTGGAATGTTCTGTTAGGGTCCAGGTGAGGAAGGTTCTGTTAGGGTCCAGGTGAGGTGGTGTGGAAGGACCCATCTGAGTGTCTTTGATGTTACAGTGAGAATGTTCTGGTGTCGTCTGAGTTTCATTGGCGTCTTTACGGTTTTCCATTTGAAACCAGGGCGTTTACGGAGCAGTCAAGCCTAAAGTGGACAGTGCAGTTCAGTTTGGACAAGGTGAGAAAACATTCACTGAACTAAATAACACTTAAAATTAATTTTATTAACTCCCAGAATACCTGATATTTAAATATTCTGAGAAGAATAGTGTAAATTTGTAATTACATATTGTTGTTTACAGAATATGATAACTCTAAAAAGTCCTTAGAACATCTACAACTGCCTTTTGATGTTTTGATAAGACTTACATGTATGTTGTATAAGTTTTTATTATACACTAAAAACTGTTTTCAGCATTTAATTTTTGCAAGTAAAAATATATAAAATGATTCTAATGATGTGAAATTCTAATAAAATACACTTTTAGAATAAAGTTCTGTTAAAATACATTTTAAATTTTAGGCACATGTATAAGTATCATGATATTGTATTTATTATAAATTAAGTATAAACTTATAATGTTCATATTGATAATTAAATAATTAAAAATAAAGTTCCAAAAGAACACCAACAAATTCAATCATAAATTTTGTATTGTAAGTAAGTAATTTTAATTTTAATGTAATTAAGGTTAATGTTTACTGAATGTAGGTCGGGCCAGTGTTGGAGCTGGTTGAGATTCAGACTCAGAGATAAAGTTTATAATTCAGTGTTTGTTGGTTTTGTTTCACTTTAATGTTCTAGATTCTTACACATATCTGAGGAACCCCCCGTCAGAGTTCTACCCCAGAGCCGGAGTGATTGGCTTCGCTGGAGTCCTCGGACTCTTCCTGGCCAGAG